>OY757919.1:86249984-86364984 GCA_963585895.1 Sepioteuthis lessoniana | reverse complement strand
ACAAAGGCCATTTACGCATTATGTTTTTTATTTGTTTTCACATTTTATCTTATGTATATTAAATTGTTTGTTGTTTAATGCTCGTTGCGTCCTATTCTATTTCTTTTATGCGATTATGTAAATTTATGTTGTATTTGTGGTGGAAATAATATTAAGAGCAATACCTGTAAAATACGGACGGAACTCATTCACATGCATATCCACTTAAATAACTAATTACATGTTTCCCCTACACCACGAAATGCTTGCTATAATATGCAAACCTTAGCCAGAATCTTACACTAAAAATGTAAATATGAACTTACAATGAATAAGATTCCTTAACCTCTCGGGATAAAATGACACGAAACAGGTTGACATGCCGTTAAAATCATTCATATTACTATCAGATAGATGTATAGGAATTTCGCGCTAAAATGTCTCACGAAGAACTATACATCATTGCCTTTGAAACTCCTATTATTGTCATTGTTCATATTTAGAGCTGATTTATTAACATGAATATTAAAATAAATAAAACTATATGGGATTCTGCAATTTCTTCAAACATGTTATTAAATATCTACCAAACAATTGTATCAAGAATTCGTGCTAAAATTTCTCTAAGGACCTCAATCTTATAAAACCAAAACGATTCGGATCCTATCCAATAGAACAACATCTCCATTCGGTCAAAGAACATAGAAAGCCAAATATCAAGAAATATGTATTGATTAGCGGTGAAAGTGGCCCTTAAGAAGCCGCATACGCACCTGGGTTCTGTTCTCCCCTAGAACAAAACAGTAAATACGTTCACTCACCGGTACGCTGTGAACTCTTATCTTAAAGCAGTTCTTTTTCTGTAGGAGCTAATTAGTGTTCAGGAACAAAAGTGAGTTTTAGAAATAAAACGTCTCTCGAGATATTGATAAATCTCTTAAATTCTAAAAAAAGTGTTTGTTTTTTTTAAAATGTAAACAGCCAAAAACGATCGGAAATCTTCAGCCCAAACGCGAGGACTGTGATTCGCTGTATGAGAAAACCAATGACAAGAAAGAAAGAAAATCATTATCTAACAGCTTACATTTATATATCTGAGAATACCTTGAAGTAAAATCGAACAGGTTCGAAATTTGAAATCTAAATGAAAACCTTTCTTTCAAACCTTTCCCCTTCTATTTTTTCATTTATCCTCCTTTTATTCTGGGCTTGGTTTGTTTGGGTTTTATGGCATATCAACCCTTGTAGGTTATTTTATACCAAATCCTGCTCATGCATTTATTAAATATAGGATTTGAAAACGAGTATTTTGTTGGTAACTATTTTAAAAAGCCAGAGCTCATTTGTTTGCACACAGTTAAATGGTTTCAAGTATTCCTATCTAATTCAATTTAATATCAGACATTTGTTTACATTCAGTTAAATGGTTAAATAGTTCTATTTGACTCATAAATGGGACCCGAACAAGTACTACCACTCTCGGTCAGAGCAGACATGAGAATAATGGCAATGAAGGAATACTCTTCATTCCTTAAAGCCCCAGGACTAGAGCCTCACTATCAGAAGCAATTTAGTGCCATATCCAGGACACTCGTTGGAGAGGGGGCAAGTCTTACCCCTCTGTAGAAATGCAGTCGGCCAATCCCTCCATCCTAGCCGACTGGACTGATCTTGGTTTGTCAATCCTTTCAACTTTGTTATTATATTGCCTCCTTTTCTTCTTTTTTTTGTTTTGGATTTCGTTTGTTCTTTTCCTTCCGGTATTTATTAATTTACTTTATTTTTCTAAGCTTAACTTGGGACAGGATAAGAAAGAGAAAAAAATAAGGCAAAGAAAAATATTGCGCTGCGACAATTGGGGAGGTGCTGAATACTCCAGTGAACAGCACAGAAAATAAGCAATTTCTTATCCTGACCAATCACACTTTTCAAAGTGATGAAACTGGCCATTCCGTTGTCTTCCTAATTTTATTCCAGTATTTGAATGATTGGGACTCAGGAGTGTATTTAGTCGTGTCCCCATTCATCAAGGTTCATTAGCATATCCAATGAGACATTTACACTGAATAAACGGACCGGAAGACAAGTTTTTTTTTTACACAGAAAGATTTAATACAAGAATAGTACACAAGTAGCATTGGCAAGAATACATAAAGGTGTTCTAACAGATAAACTGTGCACACATTGTTCTATGAACAGTCAGTAATTGATTCTGGTGGTCATGGGGACTTAACGTTTCAATGATTTGATAAGAGATAAAGTCTATTCACTGTTCAGAATAAGGAGACAAGACAGGTACGTCTTCCCTGTTCGAAGAACGGTAACAAGACTGTGACGTTTCTCATGTTATCACGAGGTGCAGAAAGGACACACCTAAAAAAATCCTAGGGAGACATTTCTCTACCTACACTAGCTTTCTTGTGTCATATATGACCATACAATTGTTAAAATATAATCACCTACTGTTATTTGCCTATCACTCAAAAAAACAAACAAAAAAAAACACTATTCAATCACGTAGGTTGTAAATTTATATTAAAAAAATTGAAGGGAAATCTATATTGATGTTCTTGATAATGAAGATATTTAGTCGAGTGATTGCTTGGTTGGGTTTTTAGGGATATCAACCCTGGTTGGTTATTTAATCCTAAATCCTGTTTATACTTATATACTAAATATATGACACGTAATCATTTTTTGCACACAGTTAAATAATTTTAAATAATCCTATATAACAGTCATAATTTAACATCAGTTGTTTGTTTGCACACACAGTTTGTTTTATTCGCCCCATAAATAGGAACCTATCGGGTGCTACTGCTTTGGGTCAAAGTGGACCTGGGAGCAATAGCAATAAAGGCTACTCTGCATTCTCCAAAGCACCAGGACTAGAGCCTCTCCATCAGGCACAGTTTCGTGCCATATCTAGGAAACTCTTTAGCCAGGGCGAGTCTTACCCCTCTGCAGAGATGCATTCGGTGTATTCTACAACTCCAGTCAAGTGATATACTTAACACAACGGAAAGAAATACATGATAAACGTATTTGCACATATAAGAAAATTTAACCTTTGATAAACATACCAGCAGTATTAAGAAAGAAAGCATCAACGTGTTCCTACTTGTATTATATAAAAGATTATTAATAATAAATAAAACTTACTTGATAATTTAAAGTAAAATAACCACGTAGCTTTACCGTTCCCCTGCAGGGTCAGAGATATGTTTTGTTTAAAGAACAGAAGTCAAAGAAATCAAGAATAAGTTTCTGGCACTCTCACACCAGAAACACTACTGGAGGCGTCATTACTCCAAGGAAGATAATTATAGTCTCTACATTTGATATAAAAATCATTTTCTCACATTATATAAAAGCGAAATCATTGGTTTAAAACATTACATTCAATTTTCAGTTGGTAGTAAATTTGTAAATTGCTGTTAGGGATTCCTCCTGATAAATTTTTTCTCCTGCGTTTCTTTAGCGGGCGACCATAGGAAGAGAATTTACGGGAATAGGCACTCAGTAAAGAAAGACTGGTGTGGGGGAGGGGTTTTTCGTGATTTACCTTGGATCAGATAAAGGCAGACTGGAGCCACCACTGAGCTGAAGGTTGCAAGAAAATTCATTTTGTTTTTTGTGAAATTATTGTTCTCATAGGAACTGGTGCTGTCCAGGGTTGCCAATAGATGTTGACCAGTGGCACAACCTGCATCCTGATTGGTCGAGCTAGAAGATAATATCTGATGATTTGACCGAATAACGGAAGACATGTACTGTTTGATTTCTGATTTAAAGTCTCTGGGTAGTGCGACTGATACAACGAATATCATATTCACATTTAAATTGATAAATTAAGAAACTCCAATGATGAACGGGCACACTATCCTTGAGATTCGAAGGAAAACTCAGATTAGAGTTCAGAACAAATCTCAAATCAACTGCAAAGAAGCAAAGGGGGAACTGACCTTTTAATTTGTTTAATCGATCGTATGGTATTGTTACCGAGCCAAGGCAATTTCAAATACACGGGACATTTTTGATGCCTAAAGATGGCGTTAAGGACAAACTTGTCAGTTGTGTGTCGGATTGAAGTTGAAACGATGACTTCCGGGACCAATTTCGTCTTCGAACATAAGGGAACGGTGAATCTGAGTGTTAATTAGGTTAATTTTCTGCTTTTTTGGACAAATTCAAATCCCAGCGTGTATACAGACCTGTAAACGTAGGTTTTCGATTCATTGAGCTAAGAAAACCTGAGTTAGATCGTTTCACTATAATATTAAAGAATGGAACACAATTACTGGTTTCCACTTCACATGTAAATTTTAGGGCAGGATGTAATTAATCAATTTAAAGGAAAAAAAACGTCAACTTTCGGATCTGGATATGAACATAACGAAAGTTAAGTCGACATATATGATATAATAATTAGGTTTATGAATCGTTTCTAACTATTTTCTCTCATAATACCCTACAATATATTTATCAGGGCCAGACCTAAGCGGTTCCCCATCACAACGCCGTCAATATGCGGGTACATGACATTATATTTACAAATTTAAAATAAAAAACCTCCTGAGTTTTAACATTGTGAGTGGCAAATTCTCTCATGTTTTAAAACTAATACAAAAAAGAAAAAACTAATTAATTAAAGTTTATTTTAGCAATTTTTATTTTCAATGCAATAAAATACACGAAGATTGATTAAATTCTCCTTTGTCAAATTAGATTTTGTAAATGAGTGCCAATTTTTCGACCAGTGTGCAGGCATTGCTACTTGCTATGTAATTCTCTCTTTATATATATATATATATATATATATATAGTGTGTATGATCAAATCTGTTATCACCTCAGTATCAATTGATGATCTAATTTAAAAGCATTATCAACAACTAGCGATGAATGTCATCGGTACAAATTTATTCACACGTACTGATAATGTTTCAGTGCTATGACGAGATTTCAAATTGATTCAGTATTTAATCGTTTAACAGATGACACCAAAGGTAACGATTTTGCAAATTAATCAGAAAAATTTGAGAACAATATTCCAATTAATTCCATATATTTTATGGATTGTTTTAAACTCAATGACAGCCAGTCTTACTGAATATTATTCGTAATATGGTTGTTTGTGCTCACTGAATTTAAGGAAAAAGAATACCCAACAATAAGATTATGATAGAGATGCTTACTAGAATACTTCTAATGCATTTGCAACAATACGAAGTGTACTTCTTTTTTGTCATCCACAACTCCGTGTCTATTAACCAACCACTCCACATGAGAAAGATATGACAAGGTTAGTTTTTTTTAAACATAGTTTTACAGGTTTTTAATTCAGAGTTTTCCTTCTAGACTGGTTGCAATACCAAGATTAAAAGAGTCAGTCTATCCTACTATTTACCCATAGCTGGCAGGAGAATATTTGGATGCATAATTTTCCCAAGGGTATACGCGGCATGTGAAATGCGAACAGCTTTGTCCAGGATTTGAACTCAGGACACCATGCCTATTTCCTAGAACGATAACCTTAATATAACGAGCGCCTCAGTAGTGGCAAAGAGTAGAAATATCGATTAACCATAATAGTATAAAATACAATAAGAATAAGGTTGTGGTGTCGGGCGAGTTTCATCGGTCAAATTTTGGAGCCCTTTACACAAATATATTTTTGCACTTGTATGAGGTACTATTTACCAACCCCTCCGCTCGGGCAGGATATGACACAAGGTCAATTTTTAAGCGGAGTTTAACAGGTTTGAATTCAGAGTTTTCCTTCTCCTAGACTAGTTGCCTCACCAAGGCTGAAGAACCTAGTCTGTCCTACTATTTACCCATAGCTGGAGGGAGAATAAGGGGGTTCATACCTTTCCCAAGGGTATTTGCCCGAAAGTGAACGTAATAGCGCGACTGGAGTACGAACTCGCGTACTACGATTCCGCAGTTCATCGCTTTAACCATTACACCACGAGGACACCCAATTGTATGAGGTACCCAGTGAAAATCTTGCTCACTAGTAACAGTCTGCAGGAGTAGCCCACTAACAATTACATCCTGAGTAAAGTTTGTTAACTATCAAACTACGACAAAGTTCCACACCATCAAAAAATCAATAGGCAATTCTAGTCAGGAAAGAGTGTGTTTGATATTACATGCTAAATCCTGTTTATACTCACAAACCGTATGATTTATCAGCGAATAGTTTGTGAGTAAAATTGTTTTTAAACAAGCTAGAGCTCATTTACTAGCGTACAGTTAAATGGTTTCTTGTGTGGCAATTTAACTATAATAATTCTATTGAATAATAATAATCCCTTGGAAAAGAGTGAAAACTCATTTGACTGGACCTGAGGTGCCTGTGGTGTAATGGTTATCGTCTTAGGAAATGGACACGGCGACACGAGTTCAAATGCTGGACGAGACTGATAGCATTTCACATAGCACTAATACCCCTGGGAAAGGTATGAATCCAATTATTCTCCCTCCAGCTATGGGTAAATAGTAGGACAGACTGATTTTTCAGCCTTGGTGTGGCAACTAGTCTAGGAGAAGGAAAAGTCTGATATTCAAACCTGTTAAACTCCGCTTAAAAATCGACCTTGTGTCATATCCTGCCCGAGCAGAGGGGTTGGTAAATATGGATATAACAAGTATTCCTATCTAATACAAATAATTTGCAGACAGTTATATAGTTCCAAGTATTCCTATCTAACAAAAATAATTTGCAGACAATTATATAGTTCCAAGTATCCCTATCTAATACAAATAATTTGCGGACAGTTATATAGTTCCAAGTATTCCTATCTAATACAAATAATTTGCAGACAGTTATATAGTTCCAAGTATTCCTATCTAATACAAATAATTTCAGCCTTTGTGAGGCAACTAGTCTAGGAGAAGGAAAACTCTGAATTCAAACCTGTTAAACTTCGCTTAAAAATTGACTATGTGTCATATCCTGCCCGAGTGGAGGGGTTGGTAAATATGGATATAACAAGTATCTCTATCTAATACAAATAATTTACAGACAGTTATATAGTTCCAAGTATTCCTATCTAACAAAAATAATTTGCAGACAATTATATAGTTCCAAGTATCCCTATCTAATACAAATAATTTGCAGACAGTTATATAGTTCCAAGTGTTCCTATCTAATACAAATAATTTGCAGACAGTTATATAGTTCCAAGTATTCCTATCTGATAGAAATAATTTCAGCCTTTGTGGGACAACTAGTGTAGGAGATAGAAAACTCTAAATTCAAACCTGTTAAACTCCACTTAAAAATTGACCTTGTGTCATATCTTGCCCGAGCGGAGGGGTTGGGTCAATATGATTTGACTGGATCTGAAAGCAATGGTAATGAAGGAGTACTTCACATTCCCCAAACTCCGCAACTGGAGCCTTACAACCAGATACAGTTTAATGTCATACCAAGGATTATATATATATATATATATATAAGGTCAGGCAAAATGATCTGACACACCTGATTTAAAGTAATCGCCCTCAATCGATTGAACAACTTAAAGATGTAATTCGTCAAGAAATTACTGTCATTCCACATGAAATGACCCGCCGAGTTATAGACAACTTTCGTGAACGCCTTCGACAGTGTGTAGACAATAACGGATCCCATTTGACTGATTTAATTTTCAAAACCTAATGAAACAGAATGGCATTATATGTACTTTTCGAAAATAAAAACACTTTTTTGTTTCTTTACTTTATTTGTCTTTTAATAAATCTACAAATGTCTCAGATCATTTTGCCTGACCCTGTACATGAGAGAGAGAGAGAGAGAGAGATCTTTGAGATCCATGGATGATACATACAGCGTTATTGTAAAGTAACTTTTATTAATGTACAAATTTTCTTTACTAAAGAACCAGAACAACAATCTTAAAGCAAGCAACACCTTTACCAATAGTACTATATCACCACGTCCAAGTTCGATTCAGTTTCTTCACCAACAAGTCAACTTGACGACATATATTGTATCATAAGAGAACAGCTGGACATGGCGCCCAAAAATTGATCGATCAAGACATTGTGACAACAAAATCAATAAATTTGAGATTATTCGACAAAATAAACTCCCGAATGCCCTCGAGGCCTTATGTCACAAACATCAAATAGTGATATAACTTCTGACTTTTTGCCCTAATCGATTGAATATCAGAAAACAAAAATACTAATAAAATGACGAAAATGAAATATCAATCATTTCATGCTGTATTGTTTGTGACTGTATAGTTACTAATAACGATTGAGAAGCTGAACACTGGATTGAATGTTATAAAGTCCATGCAGTACTTGTTTAGATTTTGTTTCTTTGTTTTTAATGACATATCAACCTTTGTAGGTTATTTAATACCAAAGCCATTCTCTGAGAAGAACAGTAATGGTACTATTTAACCCATAGCTGGGAGGATAAGGGGGTTCATACCTTTCCCAAGGGTATTTGCCCGAAAGTGAACGTAATAGCACGACTGGAATACGAACTCGCTTACTACGATTCCGCAGTGCATCGCTTTAACCATTACGCCACGAGGACACCCTCTGTTTAGATTTGGTTTGGTTTGGTGGCATATCAACCATTAATGCCAAATTCTTTTTGTACATATTAAATAAATGATTTCTAGACACATTTTGTAGAAAACGTTTTTAATCAAGCCGGAGCTCATTTTTTTGCACAGTTAGATGGTTTCACTTATTTCTACCTAAAACTAATAATTCTGTCTACTATCCATTATTTGTTTTCACACAGTTAAATGGTTCCAAATATTGTTACGTATCACGTACAATTCAATTAAACATCAATCATTTGTTTACACGCAGTTAAATGATCAAACAGTTCTGTTTCAAGCAATTCAGTTTAGCATAAGTCATTTGTTTGCACTCAGTTTTAAATGTCAAAGCACACGGTTTAACTGATAAGCAATTCTATTTGACCTATAGATAGGACCCAATAGCACGTACTACTACTTCGGGTCAGAGTGGACCTGGGAGTGTTGGCAGTGAAGGGGTACTCCGAATTCCACAAAGCTCCAGCATCAATGGAGCCTCCCCATCTGATTGTTTTGTGTCATATCCAGGATACTCGTTGGAGGAGTCTTACCCCTCTGCAAAGATCCAGTCGGTATCTTCTACAGCCCCAGCCGGCTGGGTTAACTTGTTTCGCATAAGTGTACACAACAAAATATGACGTTGAACAATTCTGTGTATAATGCGGAAACCTATTGAACAATTCTGTGTATAATGCGGAAACCTATTTTTGAACATAGAATGAAATCAAAGGACGAAACATTATAAAATGCATAGAAAACAAAATCAAAGTCTAAAAAAATAAAATAAAATAAAATAAATAAACTGGGGAATCAAAAAAAATGGAATCGTAATTATTCAACTGTTCAAGTAATTGAAGCCATATTATTTTTGGTACTTGTTTAAAATTGGCGTCGTTCAGGAATGCGAACAAATGCACATAGCCAACTATGACGTCGTGCAGTATTAAGTACAATAGGGGAAACTATTTTTGGATATAAATGAAATCAAAAGAACAGACTATAACGAGATAGTATTTTTTTAGTGTTGGTTAATTCTATGAATTCGAATGAGCTATCAGTTTTTTTTCTTTATTTATAGTTTCTTTTTAGGGTCAGAAGTGGGTTTGTTAAACTTCAAATTAATGTTCACAGTGCTCGGTGACGTCATACTCAATTGCGTACATTTCTTCACACTAGTCAACAGACAACAATCCTTAATGTTTCAGTTTCAATTTGAAATGAAGCATTTTTTCATATGTATTCGATCTCATTTACTAAGCTTAACTTAGTCTGGCATTATATATATATATATATATATATATACATAATATACCTTGTATATATATATATGTTATATATAAGATATATAAAAAAATATATATATTTATATATATATATATATATAATATCTCTCTATATATCTATATCTATATCTATAAAAAGAAAAATTTATCACAAGGTAATCCAAGTAGAAGGAGAGATCTATTTAGAAGCAAAGTCGGCACTATAGCGTTTCGGTTCTAATGAACCATCATCAGGGCTGTGAGGGATGATATTAGTGATGTTAAAACAACGATGGATGTGTAAAAAGTGCAAAATATAAAAACCTACTGTCGACTTTGCTTCTCAATAAATCTCTCCTTCAACTTGGATTACCTTGTTATCAATTTTTCTTTATATATTGTCGGATTACAATCAATTATTTACTTTCATATATATATATATATATATATATAGAGAGAGAGAGAGAGAGAAAGGAGACTAAGTTAACCTCAATTAATAATTTCTAAGAAATATATAGACCGAGAGAGGGAGAGAGATTAGAAGTTTCCCTGGGCGCGCAACCTGTCATCTTGATGAGATGGGTTCAAAATTAAAAATATAGCTACAGGTTTAAATGTAGTTATTTTCTCCAAGAAAAATTAACATGCAAATAATTTTCTAAGTTTTTCAATTACAAGTGTCAATCACGTTGTTGACTCTTGGCTGGTTAAAACAAATTTCATTTTTTGTTTGCCAATAACAGAATAACTTCCTTGACACGAATATTTCTCCAACACTTTAATATGAATTAATAGCAATAAAAACAAAGTTTTCAACCATAAAGCACGTATCTGTGTATAGAGGGTTATTTAAATTGATGGCGACAAGCAACAGGTGAAAGTCCTCTTCACTGCAACCAGATTTTAAACTCTCACTCCATAAACGATATAAATCTTTACAAGAAGCAACGCATATTTGTCCTTTAACTTTGAGGAACTTAAAATGGTTTTAGTCAGCCACAATGCCTGACGAACAGAAAATTTTTAGGAGAATATAAGAGTTTGTGAAAGAGAAAATATTTAAATTTTAAAATATTTTTTTTTCTGGTAAAAATTAATGATATGCACTGAGCTCGGTAAAAAGATTGCTTATTGTAATGTGGCATTTGCAGCGTTCAGTTTTAAGCTTTTTCATTCAAACAAAAGTCGGTATTATTTATTGGAACAGCTATCACATACACTTTTAAAGTGTTCAAATGGAAGGTTTTTTTTTTATTGATTTCATTATTTAAGTTAGAATGTGCATCATTTACAGCATATTTTTTTATTTCTAAAAAGAGTAAAAATTCCCTAAAACGCACAAATACGGGAAATCTATGGATAAGGTATTGTAAATAGTCAAACATGTTAAAAGTGACTTGTGCAGTTTCCTGCTGGACATGGTTTTCTAAAAAGCTCCACCATCGAGGTGATAGATATTCCGTGGATAGCTAACAAATCACATTGTCAACGATATATAATGCTAGAAATAGATAATGCATTCAAAATATCTACAAGTGTTGAAAATAATTTGCACAAGTTTATCTATGTTACTTGTTTAAATGCATGGCTTTCGTGCGAGCTCAAATTAAATTTAAACAAATTTTGATCGTCGATCAAACCTCAACCATGAGATCATCGGGCCAATGAAAGGAACAATATCAATACCAAAGGTCGGTGTTTATTTAAATAAGGTAATTTGGATTTATTTTGATTTGAAGAAAGTCTTCAACACTGACTGACAGAGAAGCAAAAAATTGATTCGAACAAGTACTACTTTCAGACCAACTGAAGGCAGGAATCGACGAAAAGCGTTCAGAACTTTTTAATTTAAATAAATAAGTAAGTAAAGTTAGCGACCTAAGTCAACGGTAACCTGAAGGCTCCCTTTTCGATAGCTACTACACCAAGGTGTAGGGGAGGGCGTTACTTCTTTCCTAGGATTGTCCCACTTTACCCTTGATCCGTACCTTATAATGCTGAATGTTAAGCAAGGAGGCATAAAGTACCATTTTTTTGAGTCTTTGGTATGACTCGGCCTGGGATTGAACTCAGGTCTCCTGGGCCATTGGTGAACATTATAGATAAGGTATATTAGCGATGGTATAGATCTGTTTATTTCCCTTTTTTTTTTTAAGTTCAGTATTTTTCATTTAGATTAATCGATATCCTTAACTCTGATTTTCTTGGCGTTTCTTTATTTTATCACTGTCAAGCACACTCGTTTGGGATTTGATATAATTCCTCTCCTCCAGAGTGCTATTGTGTTTAATGGAACAAAAAAAAAAAAAAGGAGAGCATCGTCCCAGCATTTTAAATCCTGTCCCACCACCTCCGCGGCTGCTCCAAAAGGAGAAGATTGGTGTTAACCGGCGTCAGTATAATAACGGTCCTTGGTACTAGGGTACTCGTTAAATCTATCTAGAGGGAATGTAGCAAAATATTCCTCTCACCTCCATGCGAAACAACGAGCACACAAAGGAGACTTGGTAAAAATTTTCAAAAACGATACTCAAGTTATTAATTTCTTTTTGTCACTGAGAATATCCAGACTATTGTCGTGATCTTTGTCATACTCTCAGCGTTTCGGCCGATGCATTGTTCGGCCTTTTTCAGGTGTTACATTTTAAACTCGAGATCCTACACTGAACTTCGAACCGAAACCTTTATTTAACCCATTTAAATTATTAAATATTACTCAAAAGTTCCGTAAATTTGACGCAGAGAAAAACAAGAAACTGTCATTTTTGAAATAATCCCCTGTGCTTTTTTAAGGCTGTGCGTATATATATATATATATATATATATATATATATATATACTTATGATAACAAAATATCCAAGTAGAAGGAGAGATTTACTGAGAAACAAAGTCGACACATAGCGTTTCGGTTCTACTGAACCATCATCATAACTATGAGGGGTTATATTAGTGAGGTTAACTTAACGATGGATGTATAAAAAGTGTAAAAAATATATAAAAACTTTTTATTTTTGGCGATGAATAAAGAATTTTGGGTGAGGATTTGATACTTATTTGTTTTACTATTTGATTCTTTAATTTTACAATATCAAATAAAAAGTCATGCATATATATATATATTTTTTACCTGAAGTTTCTGTAGAAAACACCGTTGCTGCTTGGAAAATAAATTGAACTTACCTGAAAAGATAAACAAAATCAGACTTAGAATAACAAATTGAAGAGGATATATTCGTATGAAACGGATTACTTTTATTAAATCAACCTTTGTGCGATCAATTGATTTTTTTTTTTTTTTGTTATTTGAAGCCCAGAATAAAATCTTAATTGCATATCAAGGATTACCATATTCTTCTCTCCGATATTCCTGCTGTATCTTCCAAAATTCGAAGGAAATATACAATTTTCTTACATTCTGCAGAAACAATATTAGGTTTTGAAATATGTTTACACTTAAAATGAAATCAAAAAGTCAACAAAGATTTACAGCATCACATGCATTAGTATAAAAGATTAAATCAAAAATTGGCTAATTAATAAAACCTAAAAAAAGACTTTGTAAATCTTTCTCCAATTCTTCTCTTCAATGAATTTTTTTTTCTGAAAATTGATTGAAATCGTTCTTTGTGAATACTGTCAATTACTTGACAAGTGCATGGTCATTGTTAAATTCAGTCATTAGAAAAACTTAATTATTTCATAATTTAATTTATTTATTAGCAATTTTTATCATGTATGCTACGAAGAGACAGCCATGAAATGTTAAACAATAAAGAGAAACACTCAACAAATGCAGATTACCGCTCGCCCTTAATGGAAATAAAAGTCACTAAATCACTGTTCAAATTTTTATCAATTTTTAGGTGATGGGTCAAAACAGTGTCAGGTTTCGGAATCAGGGTGGGAGATCATATAAATCAGTGATGTCAAAAAGGGTGATACACCTGTACATTTGTAGGAGACGCTCGTAGTGTAACGGTAATTGTCGTAGGAAGTGGACATGACGGTTTATATTTCACAGCGTTAATATCATTGGGAAAAGTGTGAATCCAATCACTCTGCTTCTGATGTGGGTAAATAGTACTGCAGACAAGGCCTCTGAACCATGGTAAGGCAATATTTCTAGGAGAAGGGAACCTATATTTAAACCAGTTGTTGATCAAGAAAGCAGCATGCTCCCTTGAGTATTCCTGTTAAATACATGCTACAAGAATAGTGCCTCTTGTGACCAAACCATGTTATTGGACCAGTGAAAGAGGTGCAAGAGAGGACAGCTGCCAGGGCCGATCTTAGAGACAGGGTCCAATCAGGAACCTATATATTTCAATCTGTTATTGTGTGTACCTGACGAACAGAGATGAGATCAAATTCTGGCATGGGGTACAAATGGCTTAAGGTACATCCCGACTGCAGGTATACCTTTGCAGCGGTTTCAGTCTGAACACTAAAATCTTTATCAACATTCAGCATACGAAAAATGTCGAATTGCAGGAAGAATATTCATATGAAAGGGAATCTGAATAATCAGAAAGCTCAAACAGATCTTGATATCCCCTGAATTAGATTTGCCCCCCCCTTTTTTTTACCTGGGGATATATTGATGAATTCCCTTTCGAATTTCGAAAAACTAGGATGTTAATATGTTAATCTGGAATCTGCATGATAAAAATTTTCATTGGCAATGGTGCCATGAGACTAAAATGTAGTCGAATCAATTATCTGGATATATACGGAATCTTTTCAATGTTGATAAGGCTTCAATATTCAGTTTACGCTCCTAAAATAAAGAAAATAAAAATATAGGTATTGTACCCGGGTTTCAAGTACCAAGAATAAGCATTACGCATGTTTTATTTAATGGCATTTCAACCTTTGAGAGTTATTCAATGCCAAAACCATTGTAGAAGAACAATAGTGGTACTATTTAACCTATAGCTCGGTTATAAAGTGGTTTAAATCTTTCCCCAGAGTTTTAGTCTGAATGTAAACCTAATAGCGAGACTGGAGTTCGAACTCGCTCCCTATGATGTTACAGTTCTGCACGTTAACCAATTTTCATACTATTCCGGCCGCTGAAAGAATATCGGTTTTGAATTTCACGATGAAACTGAGAAAAACAAAAAATAAAAAGCAGTTTAATTTATTATTCATTTCTTCTTACTATCTCTAATTTCAGTTGTCATACTTTTTAAACACACCGTATATTACAAAAACTGGACCACTGGCCTAATAAGTATGGCGCAAGAAACCAGGATTTAATCCCAGGTTTAGTCATACCAAAGACTCAAAAAATGGTACTTGATACTGCCTTGCTCAACGCTCTGCATTATAAGGCATGGATCACGGGTAAAGTGGAGCAATCCATGGAAAGGAGTAGCCCCCTTCTCTACACCTCAGTGTTGTAGCTATTGAAAAGGGAGCCTTCGGGTTACCCTCGACTGCGGTCGCCAACTTTATATTACAAAAATTCACATGTTAGTCAATAAGTACGTAACCTCAACCAAGGAAAAATGCTGTGTCGTAGCAAGAAATTTTATAAGAGTTATGCATTTAACATTTTTTTCCATTGGCCAAGTGGGTGGAGTGTTCGCCAATGGTCCGAGAGACCGGAGTTCAATCACAAGTCATACCAAATACTCGAAAAATGGTACTTGATGCCGCCATTATATAGGACGGATCAAGGGTAAAGTGGAGCAATCTAGAGAAAGGAGTACCACCATCCCCTACACCAAGATGTAGTAGCTTATGAATAGGGAGCCTTGAGGTCTCCAACTTTACTTTAGTGCATTTAAAATGCTCCAACTTTGAGAATAAAGCCATTTCCAGTCTAATTAGCGACTGAATGATTATTTCATTGGCTTTGTTTTTCGCTCTGAACGTTATTTTATCGTCGACCAAATTATAGACATAATATAATTACGAAATGTTAATTTGACCCCTCACTCCTAAAATAAAAGCTTCAACGTCATCAGACAGCTGTTACAATTGGAATCTAACGTGTCGCCGAGTCTAAATTTAAGTTTTTGACTCTTGGTTGGATTTTAACAGACTGGAATTGATAAGGTTAATCTGGAATCTGTAGAAAATCATTTGAAAAGGTGCCATAAGACTGAATAAACTCGAATGTTTAATAAATTATTTGAATATATTCGAGATACTGTTTCAACGTTGATACAGCTTTAATATTCATAGTTTACTCACATGTTTTGTTAGCGAAGCTAGACGGCAATTACACAAGAATGTTGCGAGCAATATTGAACAAGTCCTGACGGCAACACCCCACAAGGCACCAACTATACGACCACCTGCCTCCCATCACGAAAACTATCCAAGTTAGACGAACCAGACAGGCAGGACACTGCTGGAGAAGCAGGGACGAGCTCATAAGTGATGTACTCCTATGGACCCCCACGTATGGCCGGGCAAAAGCAGGACGACCAGCTCGAACATACATACAGTAGCTATGTGAGGATACGGGATGTAGCCCTGAAGACCTGCCAGAAGCGATGAATGATAGGGAGAAGTGGCGAGAGAGGGTCAGGGATATCCGTGCTAGCGGCACGACATGGTGATAATGATGACGGACATGTAGAAAAACGCCGCTACGAGTTATTGCCAAAAATAACTGATGTCACTTTAATGAATGAAAATTAGGTGAATTGGGTTTTATGGCATATCAATCCTAATTGGTTATTTCATGCCAAATCCTGTTTAAACATAAATGTGATTTGTAAACATTTTGTTGATTACATTTTTAAATGAGCCTGAAATCTTTTTTTTTCAGATATTTTCAAATATCGCTATCTAACAGCAACAGTTTAGCTTAATATCAGTCATTTGTTTTCACACATTTAGATATGATCTCTAAGAAATTTTATTGTTTGAGAACAAGTATTGCTTTTATTTCAATACAGTTAAACGGTTTCAATTATTGCTATATAATAATAATCATTTGTTTGCGAACAGTGAAGTTATTGCTACTTAATATTCCATGGAACACAATTCATTCATTTGCGCCGAGTTAAATGATTCCAAATACTGCTATGCAATAGCAATTATTCTATTTTGCGTACAGTTAAACGGTTTCAAGTATTCCACAAAAATAACTTTAATTTCACCCAGTCAAATGGTCCCATGTATAGTTATGAAATATCAATTATTCAATTCAGGTGCACTGTTAAAGTGGTTCAAGTATTGCTACTCCACACTAATAATTCTATTCATCATTACTCACTCGTTTGTATACAGTTAAATGGATTGAATATTGCTATGTGTCACTAACAATTCACTTAAACATCAGTTATTTGTTTATACACGGTAATATGCCTAACAGTTCTATTTCTAACAATTCAATTTAAAATAAGTCATTTGTTTGTTCACAGTTTAAAGGTCAAACTGTTCTATTTGACTCAGAGTTGGGACCCTATCAGGAACTATTACTCCGGGTCAGAGAGGACCAGGGAGTAATGGCAATGAAGTGGTACTCCAGAATTTTTAGTGCCATAAACAGGACACTCATTGGGGTGGGGTTTTACCTCTCTGCAAAGATGCAGTCGGTGTATTCTACAGCTCCAGACGACTGGGCTATGAAAATTAGTTAAACGTAGCTACGCCAAATGTGTACTGGTAACGCAGTGCTTTAAAACGAGGCTTGTGATTGTTCTTCATAATGTACACAAAAGCTATGTACAAAAACAGGCTCTTTTTATCGACAATGTTATGATTAATTACGCGCCTTTTAAGAAGGAATGATCAAAATTGTTATCTTTTATGTTAAATTCTCGGAAAAGGTTCGTCATCAATGTGACCCATTTTATTTTCGTTCTCTTGCAGGTCGACAAATGAATATAAAAATGCAGGAAAGAGGCATGCTTCATTTTATTTTAAAATTTATCTTGAAAAAAAAAAGGTATCCATAATAATTAAAATGCACAAAGAATTATAAAAAAAATGTAAAATCTTTTTCGATGTGCTTAAATCAGTGAAATCATCAAACTATTTGGAGGGGTTGGCGTATGACAAAAAAAAAATACTGTTCTGAATTGTGAGGGAAAATATCTTTAAAAATTGTCGAAAATTTTAGCAAAACCCGTTAATCAGCCGATTTTGGTATATATATATATATATATATATATATATATATATATATATATATATAATCGTGCTTTTAGCAAGTGTGTGGTTTTCTACATTTATACGACCTAAAACATATTTTTGAAAACATTAGAGAATTTTTTCTTTTATAAAATTCAGTGTAATGAAAAACGTTGTCATGCGTACCAGTTCGTGGTTTGAGCCTAACCTATAGCACGTATTTCCCAGAAGTATTCGTGCACTGTTGAACTATGATGATTATTGTTAAGTCATACCAAGTGTCTACAAGGGTTTATACAATATCAAGAACCTTGACGGCCCTCAAGCAGCTAATTTAAAGATTATATTCATTCCAGTATATTAAAACAAGGATCATGATTGTTTTGTATATCTACGCAAAATAGCAAACAAAAATATCTTTGAAGATATTGTTGGAAATTTTAGCTAAATTTTTCCCCCGTGAATAGACTTCTTGGATAATTCAAATTTAACACGTCTGAGTCCATTACAAGAAATATTTCATTTTTTCATTATCTTTATTCACTTGTTTTACGCAATCTAACGGAAAACTTATAAATAAAATGATGACACGGGTTTTCTTTCTTTTTTTATCGACAATGGCTGAAAGTTTGCTATGAATATTCTGTTAACCCTTAGTAGGTGACTTCTTCAATTGGTATATTTATTAAAATCTTTGTTATATTTTGTTTACTAAGCAAAATTTTAAACTAATGTTATATGACCGAAAGAGATCTCTTCTAATCTATCGTACACATAAAATAATGATTCCAACTAGCGTCCACGAGAGCATTCACCGGATGTTATCGGTGCTGAGACTTTCTTCAGAATGGAAAAAAAGGGGCTTCTGCGCATAGGATCAACGCATAACGAAACGTCGATGAAATTTGTCAAAAAACAAAAATAATTTAAAGCAATTTTTCGACGAATCCGTGACCTTTGCGGTAAAAAACCAAAGAAAACCCAATTTGTTCCGATCGGAAGAAGGCAAACGACATCCGCAGACTAGAACTCCAGCCCAGAGAGAGAGAGAGAGAGAGAGAGAGACGAAACCCGAAACCACGCATCACCTACATTGACTTATCTCTTCTCCGCTTTGAAGGAAGCGACCAAGTCGTAAATCACCAAACACCCCTCTCCTTTCCGTACTCGTATCATCTGATTGACCGCGTGCGCGTAAGTCTAATAATCCTACCACTATTCAGCACAGGACATTTTCAACTTTTAATCCCATATCAACACGTTTATACAAACCCAGTTATTTGAACTTTTTACTTTATTATTTTCAATACAATTGTTAAAATTTTTACGTGCCTTCGTGTTCTTTGTTTTTGCAACTATGTTTTCGTTCTTTCCTTGCAACTACACGCTGATATAACACTAACCACAGCTTCTATCAACGAAGGAAATAGCAGGACAATATGATAGATATTACTCCAGCTTAATATGGCACAAAGCTGGAGTTACACAAGCGTTCCTCGTGAATTAACTGTGCCAAGGAAATCGAAAGTCTAAAACCAGGCATTTTAGTATACTAGCTTGTTACGGTTGACAGAGAACAACCAGAACTTTTTTTTTTACATCCATGGAGGTGGACCAGTATATGTCAGACAACTTGTTTAGAAATTCTTATCCACTCATTAATGCAAAGAAATGTAAACAAAGTATGTCGTCATAGTTTTTCCTGTACAACGTGAAACATTGCACTCGTCTTACGTTAAAGTTAATCTATTCTACCTACCTTCAAAACTACAGAAAATTCTTTTCCCCATACGAATCTCCTTCTAAGTGAGGTTTGTGCTTTTTATGGGGTATAAGATGGTTTGTGTGTTTGGAAAAATTACAAAGTTGGTCACGTTTTTAATATCTATTCACTTCTTATCTTTTGTTGGTTGTTCAAGCTGAAAAGGAAATGACTGAAGAGAGACAGGGATACTTTTCAACTCTACTTTTATTCCCAGGTTGACGACTATTTTGAGGAGAGAATGTTTTTCTCGATCCGGTAAATAGCCGGACTTTATGGTCGAGGTGTTAGAGTAATCTGAGTTACCGTTTCTTTTTGGCGCCAGGAAGCCCATATTTTCTGGCGCGCGTAAATTGTGCTTCTTCTCAGAGGCCTCCACGGAGATTGTTATTTTTTGCATTTATTTTATTTCGTGTTTATTTTAGGTTGTTGTTTTTTTTATAATTTGTTATTCAAATCTCCATGTTTTCCTATGGTTTTTTGTTTGTTTTGAACGAATCAGTCGTTTTTGAGTTACCTCCTACCAAACGGTATTCAGTACTACGGGGCTTCCTTGAGAACCGGAAGATTTCGGATGAGGGAGCCTTAGAAAGCGGCTATTTAAAAGGTCACATTCGTTCAAAGCCTAAACCCCGCTGGGATTTTAAAAGAAGAACACGAAAAATGAATATCTCCATAACAGCGGATTTGCGACTGTCTATTCCGGTACTCAAAAAGTTATGTACAAGTCAGCAGTGTGCGTGAATATGAACAGGTTTTTAGTAGATGAATCAGCACGAAGAACTCTGCAAGAGATTTAAAAAAAGATGAAATAGAAACACTTGAATCTCAAATAGCTCCTTTGCGACGATTGGTGTATAGGATTTGGTTTGGTTTTATGACACATCAACCATTAAAGGTTATTAATTCAAATCCATTTATATGTATAATTTGTTCTATTTCAAATTATACAGTTTAACATGAGTACAGTTTTTTTTGTATAAAGTATGCTGAAGAACTTTTGACACTCAGCTTTTGCCTTCCCCTTTTCGGTGACTGAGAAAGTCCAGTGGATTGCAGTAAAGAGGAAAAGAGAATATTTGGAAACCAAAGTAAGCAGTGAACGGAATAGACTAACTATTCTTTAATTTGTCGCCCTTTGTCAAGGGTGACCCGAAGGCTTCCTTTTCTATAGCTACTACACCGAGGTGTAGGGGAGGGCGCTATTCCATTCCTTGGATTGCTACTCTTTATCCTTGATCCTTACTTTATAATGTTGAGTGTTAAGCAAGGCGGCATCAAGTACCATTTTTAAGTCTTTGGTATGTTTCGACTAGAGATTGAACCCCGGTCCCCCGGACCAATGGCAAACACACTACAAAAAATAAATGAAACTTTTGAAATCGATATGAAAATTCTCGTCCCAACAAACGGTTTTGCGATTTCAACGGTATTTGTCGCACGCTCCACCAAACGGACGAGTGTGGCACAAGGCCTTTTTTAAAATGGGTCCGGGCACAGGGCCGTAGCCCAGCCACGCCCCGCATTCCAAAAAATTCCTCGGCCCCGTCGGCATTCCCCTAAAAAGGGGTGCCTCAGGCGCCAGGCGATAAACCTCGCCCCTTGGTTGGTGCTATTTAAACCATAGCTGGGGAGATAAGGGGTTCATGCCCCCAATGGTTCAGGAGAGCAGGGTTCAATCTAAGGTCGAGTCATACCAAAGACTCAAAAAATGGTACTTGATTCCGTCTTGCTTAGCACTCAGCATTATAAAGTTAGGATCAAAGGTAAAGTGGAGCAATCCAGAGAATGAAGTAGCCTTCTCCCCTACACCTTGGTGCAGTAGCTATTGAAAAAGGAGCCTTTGGGTCACCCTCGGCTAAGGTTACCAGCTTTACTTTTACGCCTTTCCCAAAGGTATTTGTCCGAAAGTGAACGTAATAGCGAAACTGGAGTTCGAACTCGCGTACTACGATTACGCAGTCCAACGCTTTAACCATTACATCCCAAGGACACTCCCAGTAATGGTAGTTTAAAGATTTTTCGAATACATGCGACATTATGACGAAATGAATAATATAGTTTGTTTGGGTCAGTAAAGAGAACTCATCATCAAGACCTGCCGGCAGTACAGATTCCTTTGTCTCTCTCTCTCTATCAGTCCCTATCGCTCTTAGAGTGTCTTCTACACAGCATCCAGTGTCCGCACAGAGCTGATGTATATGTCCTTGCCGATCGGCCAAAATTATTGTGTCCATGTGGAGGACTCTACAGAAGAACGTCGCTTTTGAATTCGTCCTTGTTTCTACAACAGTGCCCCGCATGTCTTATTCGTTTTACTTGGTTCGATTATGAGATGGGAGGTATGTGGCCGTATAGTTGCTGTTCTGTGAGGTTCTGCTTCCAGGATTTGTTTAAAGCAGTGCTTAGCTAATAACAAAGTAGTGCAGCCATACAGTTGTACGGACATAGCTGTGTCTTGGAAGAAATCCTGTTTTATTTTACCGGAGGTTAGATTTCTATAAGATCGATAACTTGTCAATAACCACTAATGCTATTCCTATTCTGGCATAGTGTATATATATATATATATATATATATATAGTAAAATGAGTCTGTGCTCGAAAAGAAACATGGTTGCCGTCGGCATGAGAAAAATACAGGTAGCGCTCACGAAAAATCTTAAAAGATCGAAGGGTATATACAAATTTTTGTTATGGGGAAAAAGTGCATGGAAGAAAGAAGAGAGACACTCGTTTTTTTTTCTTCTTTCGTGGCAGTCAGACTGACTTGTTTTTGGCAACGACGCGAGACACGATTGTCGAGTGAAAAGGCATTGCAGACGCTTACAACTATATATATATATATATATATATATTTACTAATCAATTATCTACCAGTATTCACGGTACCAGAAAAAAACCAAAAAACCCCTGGCCAGGAACAAGAGAAAAAAATATATCTCGAATCACGGTCCAGAGGAAAAAGAAAAAAGTTTTTTGGGGTAAAAAAGAAAGAAAAGACCAACCTCGTCCTACTCCTTGAAAAAAATCAAGGGGTACAAAGTCAGTGGCCAAAAGAAAACCAAAAAACCCTCCGCGAATACTGCAATGCTATAATTACTAAAGTGCTCAACATTAAACAATGGAGCCAATTATAAAATTAATTTAAATCGCTAGTCGAAAATCTTCTACTAAAGTTTCACCTTAACGGATCAGGAAGTTTCGCCTAAACTATTCTTAAGGAGAAATTGCTTTTGCCTTTATTCACCAAAAACCTCCATCATATATATATATATATATATATATATATGATTCCAAATCAACCAGAAAATACAATTCCTTCCCGCTTACTTTCAATCAAGAAGCCTTCATACTAGAGATTAAAATATGTAGACTACATGAATGTTGTATTTTAATGCATACATTTGCGCTTACAAGGGATATTTTGCAAAACTTAGAATTTTAAGAACAACACAAAAGTACTTAAGAAAATGTATTTTTTTCATTTTCAAGGACAATTTATAATAAAAAGTGTTCTAAAAATATTCCCTCATCTACTAATCACATGACTAATCCTCGATCAGATAATCTCCAATTTTTAACAATATGTGTAAAACAACTCAAAATTCTGTTTGATATATTTTTTCTTTTCATGCACAGAAATGCCATCAGTGTAGAAGAAAGAGCGTTTAAACATTTCTTGTCTGTTGAAGAGTTCTACTATTGGGCGCTGGGTGACACGAAAGGTCATTATCTCCTATGTCTGCCAAATAGTTCTGCTAATCGCCGCTAGGTGACGTAGCCAAAGTTGTAAATAACGTGAGCACACCAAAGTAAAAACCTCGTTCCTTCGTAACGCTCAGCGAGAGTGTACTTGTGCACTTCGGTCTGCACAGAATGAGACCTCGGGCCTTCAACAACCTCCTGTCGCATTATACACAATAGCATTTGTTAAACATCAAAGGCTTCATTCAAAACTTCCCTTTTCTGTCGTACGTACGTATATTAAAGACTTTCAATTATATTTCACACACTTTTTTATGAACTCTAATAGCATTTCATGACATTCTGATTTGCATTTTATTAAGTTTGCTCAGGCAATACAATGTTATTCGTCGTGAATTGTTCTTGCATTATTCTTTAGGAGGAAATATTCAACCATACGTCATTATCTCCGCTAGAAACCTTCTGAATAGTTAATTTTCACTGCTTAAATATTAGCAGAGCTTCTGTTCCACATTAAATGTAGAATTTGTTGTTGGTTTCTACAGAAGGTTCAGTTCATTTTAATGAGAACTCCACGAGTTATCAGATAACGGAATTATATCAATTTTTCTGAAACACCCAGTACATCTCAAATGATGTGAATTTTTTAATTCACCCTGTATCTTAATTTCAGAGAAAATAATTCATGTCATCAGCTTATAATGGTTGAAACCATGGAAATGAACAGAAGAAAGTTATATTTCTAAAAACTTTAATGTTTAAATTGTCTTTTTTTTGTGAACATATGCTTATTAGAAAGAAATAGTCTATTTGTACTAATGTTTCTGCATTGCTACATTGATTTGCTCATTTTTCTCGTGCATTTTATGTCTAACATTATAGTAAATAAATGTTTTGGTGTGCTTAATGATAAAGAAAGATATTTAGCTGAGATCCCACTCGTTAAGTTTCAATATTAGCATATCTATGATATACTAATACTGAACACAATGAAAGGAAAGAAAATCTAAGTTAATTTACACATACAATAAAATTTATCCTTTTATATACATACCAACACTATTAATAAAAAAATAATATACAGGCGTGTCCCAATAGCCAGATATATGCGTATATTGTTCCATGAACAAGTAGTATGTGGAAGTGGTAAAAAAACAAATAAACAAACTTACTAGAGGCTAAGTAAAATACTCAAGTGACTTTAACGTTCTCTGGCAGGGCCTGAGACTCGGCTCTCCTATTCAAAGAACAGAAGAAAAAGAGATCGAGATAGGGTTATTGACCCGTCAATTTACACCCCATGAGGCACCCAACGAACTCACTTATTCTCTCACAGAGATAATTATTTATTGCCTTCCTTAATGTGCTGATTAAGAATTTTTTTCTTACATGCGTTTATCCTCTTTATTGAATAGAAGGAACAAAAATCCTGCTATTTCTTTTTGGTTGCGTGCTTCGGACAAAGGTTTTTGTTTTCAGATGGCAGTACATGAAACTTAAAAATGGTTTCGTTGTGGCAAATACTGACCACTAAGTTTTATCGACTAATGGACATTAGTCAATCTTAGTTAATGCGAGGGCGGAGTTGAAATAATGATATCCTTTGCTTCGATCAATTTACTTAACCTTAAGTAACCCTTTTAGTCACATTATTACTATCAGAGAAACGTAAATGGTTTAGTGTTTATAGTTATAGGAAACAAACCCAGCGAACTTAGTTCAAATCCTGAAAAGAGCTTTTTACGTTTCATTTTGCTTGGGAAAAGTTAAGAATTCATTTGTTTTTCACTGCAACAGTGGGTAAATTCGTTGCACAGGCTGGCATCTCGAGCCTTGGTGGGCAACGAATCTTGGAGAAAGAAAATCCCTCGAGGTATTGCTCAGAAAATCTATGATGTATCATTCTTCTATCAGCTCACCGAAATACATTCACACACACATATATATATATATATATATATTGGCAGGAATGTTGACTTCAATGCCATAGCACCATCACTGACTGTCCATCACATTAAAATAAAAGATATTACTCCCGAAGCGAACCTCTGACGATTCGGCACTTCTTGTTCAGTGATGGTGAAAATGAGTAACCAATGGAGGTGACTATGTGAAAAAATATAATTTTGCTGAAAAATGCTCTATATATCTACTGTAGTTTGTGTGGAAATAAGAGACTTATATTCGGTGGGTCGGATGTAATCTGAAGTAAAACTGAAATGATACAACTACAATTTTACATATTAGAATATTGAAACGAAAAAGAAAAAAAGATGTTGATGTGACTTGATACGACTTGGTCGTACGCAGAGTTTATCATTTAACACTAATGTTGTAATATACTGGGTAGGGACTGTCGGCGTGGTTGACCTATTTTGACACTAGCTTCATAATTGACATGTTTTGATGACCGTTTCACAGGCGGTACCTCAACGAGGATATGGGAACCAGATCACGGAATGAAGGTTTAATGAAACTATGGATTTTCATTGGTTGATTCAGGCACGTGATCGAAGGCGTAAGGCTGGATTTTTCAGTCAGAGTGTGTCAAACGAAATAGA
Organism: Sepioteuthis lessoniana; assembly: GCA_963585895.1. Taxonomy (NCBI): domain Eukaryota; kingdom Metazoa; phylum Mollusca; class Cephalopoda; order Myopsida; family Loliginidae; genus Sepioteuthis; species Sepioteuthis lessoniana. The sequence continues at coordinate 86,339,043 of OY757919.1, read as the reverse complement.
GATACATAATTTGAGAGGCATGAACTCTGAGCCGCCGCCATGGAAAAGAATGGCAAAAAAGTTTGTATTTTACTTTCTCCGATAACAGATGAATTTCAGTAACCCCAAAAGTAGGCCTGAAGATCTTAACATCTGATTGTGTACATATATATATATATATATATATATATATATATATATATATATATATATATATAAATGTGTTTGTCCACTTCTTTTTGTGACGTCGTGACCAACACGCTGGATTGTGACATCATAGCAAACTATTACGAGCACTTTTGAACAAGAACTCTTGGAAAAGATATAAGCTCCTTAATCCCCCAACTATGATTTAAATAATACCACTTCTGTTCTTTTACAAGGATAGCTTTGGCATTGAATAACCTGCGAAAGGTTGATATGCCATTAAACAAAGAACGCAAATCAAACTACTTTTTTCATTGCTTGAAAAAGAGTGACGATAGATGGCTTCTGAGTCCTGAATGGGAGCAAGTGCCAGCAAGGTCTGCCTGTGATGCAGCCATAGTTTATAGTCCCAACGTAACATAATGATAATGATTAACATATTTGTCATTGTTGATTCCTTGGTTTTACGGCTTGTCAAACCTTGGTGGGTTATTCAATGCTGAAGTCAGTCTTTTTTAAAGCAATTATATGGTTTCAAGTAAGTAATAATAATCATATGTAAACAATTATGTCTTCACGTAACTATTCTCATTTGATAATGCACAAACCAGAAACCGTCCTGGAGAATAAGACGCACAAAATTCTTTGGGATTTTGAGATACAAACAGATCATCTAAGTCCGGCTATAAAACAGGATAGTTAACAAAAATAAATAAATAAATAATAAGAGAGAGAGAGAGAGAGAGAGAACCTGACGATTAGTGGACTTTACCATTTCGGTGACCCACAGAGTGAAAATCAAAGAAAACGAAAAAAGAGAAAATTACAAGGACCCTGCCAGAGAACTAAAAAGCTATGAAACAAAAAGGTGACGGTGATACCAATTGTAATGGGTACACTTGGAACGATCTCCAAAGGCTTGGTAAAGGGACTGGAAGAGTTTAAAATCGGAGGATGAGCCGAGACAATCCAGATTACAACATTTTTGAGGTCGGCCAGAATACTGCGAAGAGTCCTGGAGACTTGCTGTCAAACAGAATTCAGTGAAAGACCATCAGCTAAAGCTGGTGTGAAAAACTTGCAAGGAATAATACAAATAAGAATAATTTGTTTCTTCAGTTGTATTGTTTTAAGTGTTTTATTTAATATTAATAATTTCTAAAAAGCTTCAAGTATTTGTATCTAATACAAGAAATCTTCGAACAAATCCATTTGACCTGTACATGAAACTCCGACAGGCACGAGAAGTCAGAGTGGACCAGAGAGCAATAGGTACGTAAGGATAACTCCACACTACTCAGAGATCCAGAACTAGTTAAAGGGGGAATCCCCGTGACTTTGTAGATTTTATTTGTATCTGCCTCCCACCAGACAGGACTTGACACAAAGTCAATGGCGCATGGCGTTTTTTTTTTTTACGTGGGTTCAAGTGCATAGCCATAGCCCAGACACGCCTGGTGGACTAAAGAACGCTTTGGGCCCCGTCGGTTTTTTTCTGAAGGGGTGCTTCAAGCACCAAGTGATAAATATAGCCCCACCTTGGTAGGTTAGACCCTGGGAAAATGGCCCCCTGAGGCTAGAGAAGTGAGCCAGTCCCGCCGGAGAGATGCGACTGCTGGGAAGCAGTCTCGACCGACTGATAACCCTAAAACCAGAACCAAATTCGACCAAGATTGCCGACCCCAAAACGGCAATCCATTCGCGCTATTGCGTTACCTTTCGGACAAATACCCCTGAGAAAAAGTTTTAAATACCTCATCTGCTAACAACGAGTTGAATATTACTCCTACTGTTCTTCTGCAACATTAAATGACCCACGAATATTGATTTTAACAGTATGTCAACCTGTTCAGGGTTATTCAATGCCTAGAGGTTATGAAATCGCGTTTATTGTACATTTGTTTCTTCATTTTTTGTGTAGTTGTTTCTTAAGATTTGTATAATATCAAATAGTCCTATCTAATACAAATAATTTCCTCATTGTTGCATAGTTTCAAGTATTCCTATCTAATACTAATAATTATATGGTTTCAAGTAATTATTTCTAGTTGATAAGTCTTGTTTGTACATAGTTATATGATTTCAAGTAACTAACAATAATTCTTACTCTGACAGGAAGCGAAATTGGCGTATGCCTAAAAAGAGGACCTTCTTGGCGCCAAAGAGAAACTCCTCCTCAAAAGCTTTTATCACCTTTCGGTTGCTAATAGGGAGCGCATGTGTCTGCTGAGTTCCGAATTCAGTAACGCGTTGTGTCTCTCCGACTAGTAGCAGTCTCTGTCAAACGTACACACTGAACACGGATACACATGACGGACGCTGAATTTGCAAAGAATAATATCCTTATCATCTTCAAACGCCTTGTCGAGGGAGCTCAACTATTTTTACGGTTACAGGAAAATATCCCACACAATAGATTAGTCACAAACTCCCAAAATAATATTTAAGTCTAAAAGTATCCTTGTTTTTCTTCCTTTCGTCCTTAATTCCCTAACAGCTTCAACCAACAAAGAAGATAAGTCAATGGGGTAAGAAGTAGAAGGAGTTGGTTGGTTGACTAGTTGGTTTGCTTTACGGCGTATCAACCCTTTTCGGGTAATTTAACGTCTAATAAAAATTTAAACAAATTCATTTCAGTCTAAGTACAGTTTTTGTTTACAATATGTTAAATGTGAAAAAAGTTAATTTTCAAAAATCAGTTTAGCATAGGTACGCAGTTTAGTTCTATTTGAACCATAGAAAGGGCCCTTATCAGGTGCTATCACTCCGGACCCGGACCAGAGTGGACCTGGGAGCGATGGCAATGAAGAGGTACTCCGCAATCCCCAACGCTCCAGCATTATTGGAACCTCACCATCAGATTGTTTAGTGTCATATCCAGGACACTCGTTGATGGAGCCTTACCTCTCTGCAGAGATGCTGTCGGTGTATTCTACAGCCCCAAAGAATGTGTTAATATACAAACCTCAGAATCTCCAGGAGGGAAGTTACTTACCAAGTAACAGAAATTCACCAAAAAGTGAGCAGATAGAAAACTCTCCTGTAGCTATTCTTATTTCCACCGAGCAGTTTTAACTCCATGCTTGTTTTGGGGTCATCAGGAGAGAATGTGCACCGTTTCGGGGCCTTCCTCTCGACGGTTTTATTTGCACATCGCCACCCCCTCACTGACATGGGGCCCAATTAAAGCATCGTGATAAATCAACGTCTAACGGCGAAACAATACCAACAATTAACCACAACCTTTACAAACCATCTTCAGCCTTATAGAAACTCATCATAAAATGTAATTTAATGTTACTGCAAGGAAAGTTTTTTGGTGCAGTGGATACAGTCGGTTTATTTTTGGTGTTGTTGTTGTAGAAATAAGAACATTAGATTGAGGATGATGTAATGGGTTTCAGCATCTCAAGTTCATTATTATCTCTACTAGCAAACTGGAGGGAGTGATGACCAGCCTTCATAATGTTTATTGGTTCAGCTATCATTATTAATAACGTTTTTTTAAATAGAATAATTTGTGTTTTTGTTTAAATTCATATCGTTTTTGTAATGTTGTGTGAATAAACTTCGGAAGTTGACGAGTATGAACGGTAATAAAAAAAGAAGAAAGGACAAAAAGAATTAATTACTAAAGAAATAATTGAATACTTGTAAAAAAAGAAAAATGCCTCGAGGTGGAAATGACATTTAAACAGTTTAAGAAGAGCAACAATTTGTATTGCTATATTTTTGTTTGAGTTAGTTTCTTTTTTTTTTAAACCCTTAATCAAGGGGTTGAATGTTCTATTCGAAGAGGGCACTCTATCGCGTGCAGATTACGACGTTTTCTTTTCTTTTTTTAACCTCTGGATTATGAATATTGATGATATAGAATTGGTAACACAATTATTCATGTTTTAAGATCCGACACTCATCTTGCTTAAATCTCCTGTATCTTCGAGCGCTTTGTCATTCGCTCAGAAATGTTAGAAGAACAAGACAGAATGGATCTCCGAAGACACATTTCCTCCCCACTTCTACTGTGACAGTTGCAATTTACAACTGAATTATGTACAACCTTTGGGCACTGTCTCATTCATAGGATGGAAAGTTTTCTAAAGAAGAAAAGAATAAAATTAGATTTTGACTTAACGTTTTTATTTGCTTTTTCGAGAGAATAAAATCTAAATTGAGAGGAGTGTCATATAAAGAGAGACTGAATGAAACCTGAGATGAAATAGTGAAGCATTATTTTAGAGAGAAGACCAACATTACCCCCCCCCAAAAAAAAAATCACCCAGCGCCAGTAAAGAAGGGGAAGGTAGCGGAGGATTCACAAAAAGGAAGAGAAAAAGTAAAAGAAAACGAAATGAAAGGGATACACAAGAAGAAAAGAGAGAAGGAAAAGATGGAGAAGAAAAAAAAAAGAAAAGGAGAAAGATGAGAAAGGAGAAAAAGAACAAAATGAAGAGACCAGGGAAAAATGAAAAAAAAAAAGAAGAAAAGACAAAGAATGACAGGGAAATAAACAAAAAGATTAATTTTAACATCATATCAACCCGTCTAGAGTTATTTAATGCCAAAAGGTTAGGGAATCGTATTCATTGCACATCGATATTTACATTGTTTTGTGTTGTTTCTCATGAGATTTTCCACTTAATTATATGATATCAAGTATCCTTATCAAATAAAAATAATATGAACACAGTTAAATGGTTTCAAGTATTCCGAACAAATACTAACAATTATATGGTTTCAAGTAATTATTTCTATTTATTAACTGTCATTTGTTTGCACACAGTTATATCGTTTCGAGTAACTGATAATAATAATCCTTAATCAACAATTATAGCTATTTTAATATAAATAATTTACAGTGATATGGTATCAAGTATTCCTAACTAATACAAATAATTCGGACACTATCCCTATAGAATACACCGACTGTATCTTTGAAGAGAGGTGAGACTCCCCCAACGAGTGTCCTGTGGCTGTAGAATACACCGGCTCTATCTCTGCAGAGGGTTAAGACTTCTCAAACGAGTGTCCTGAATATAAGGCTAAACAATTTGATGGTGAGGCTTGAGTAATGCTGGAGCTTAAGAGATTGAGGAGTACTCCTTTATTGCCATCGCTCCCAGGTCCGCTTTCGCCCGGAATGGTAGCACCTAATGGGGTTCGATCGATGGGTCAGACAGAAGTGTTTGACATTCGAACTGTGTATTTGTGCTAAACTGAATTGCTTGAAATAGGACTATTTTTACATTTAACTGTGTTTAAAAAACTGAATTCATGTTAAATAGAACTGTTTGGTCATTTAACTATGCGTAAATAAATGACTGATGTTCAATTGAATTGTTTATTATACATATCAATACTTGCCAATATTTAACTTTTTGCAAACAAATTATTAATAGTAAATAGAATTGTACGTATTACATAGAAATAAGTGAAACCATTTAACTGTGTGAAAAAGAATTAACTCAGGCTCGTTTAAAAATGTTTTCTACAAATTATATTTAGAAATCATATATTTAATATATAAAAATGATTTGTCATTAAATAACCTACAATGATTGATATGCCATCAAACCAAACTATTTCAAGTTATTCAGTTTAGTCAAACAGTTCTAATTCAAACAATTCAGTTTAGCATAAGTATGCAGTTTAGTTCTATTTAGCCCTTAGATAGAACCCTATCAGGTGCAACTATTCCGGGCCTGAGTTGACTTGGGAGCAATGGCAATAAAGGGGTGCTCTACATTTCCCTAGGCTCCAGCATCACTGGAACCTTACCATTAGATTGCTTAATGTCATATATCAGGACACTCATTGAAGGGTCTTACCCCTCTGCTGAAGTGCAGTCGGTGCATTCTACAGCCCCAACCGACTGGGCAAGAAAAGAAAAAAATAAGAAAGTAAATAAATAAGAAAAGATAGAAAAAGTTAAAAGAAATTAGTTCGGATAGAAATAAAAAGAAAAGATAACAAAATGAAATAGATAAGAAAAGAAAGAGGAATTAGAAAGAAAGGATAAAAAGATGAAATAAATAAGAAAGGAAAGAGAGATAAGAAAGAAAAGATAAAAAGATGAAATAGATAAGAAAGGAAAGAGAGATAAGAAAGAAAAGATAAAAAGATGAAATAGATAAGAAAGAAAAGATAAAAAGATGAAATAGATAAGAAAGGAAAGATAAAAAGATGAAATAGATAAGAAAGGAAAGAGAAATAAGAATGATAAGATTAAAAAATAATAAATAAGAAAGAAAAGGAAAAAGAAAGAAAGGGAATTAAAAAAGAACAATTTAAGAAGAAGAAATAGTGAAGGAAGGAAAGAAAAAGATAAGGAAAATAAGAAAAAAAAAAGAAATGAAAGAAAAAGATGAGACATGAAATAAGAAAGAAAGATAATAAAATTAAATGAATAAAAGAGGAAATAAAAATATAAAGAGAAAGAAAAAGAAAGAGAAAAAAGAACAAAGAGAAATAAGAAAGAATAGATGAGAAAAATGAAATGAATAAGAAAGAAAAGAAAAATATAAGAACATGAAAGAAAGGAAAGAGAAAGAAAAGGAGACCAGAAAGGAAAAAAACGAAGAAAGTAAAGAAAGAAAAAATATAGGAAAGAAAATAAAAGAAAAATCTAAGAAAAGAAAGAAAAACAAATAGTAATAGTAAAGCAACAAACAAGAGTAGCAGCAAAAACGAAAAAAAAAAAAAATATGGCAACGACGATGATGGTAGTGGTGGTGATGAAATTTCATCCATTTTTATTTTTTTCTGGCTTCTTATTTTCTAAGATTCGCGATGCAATAATTGTGTTTATTGCAAACAATAATACAGAACAATGGAAAAATAAATAAAATAGAATTATAAAAAAAAAAGAAAAGAAAAACAACGGAAGAGAAAAACAAAAAAAAAATCTTTTCAAAGACATCTATCTCTGTAAAACTCTTCAACAGGAAATTTCCCTAGGTTATGAATCAACGATAAAGGAAGTGCCAAGAACATTTATTCTGATTTGCAATTGTCGCAAATATCAACCAGTGTTAAGATTAGAATTGTGACGCTAACACGTCAAAGAGAGACACTATTGAGACGATTGAGACGCTTATAAAGCCATTATAAAATATACTTCTATAGCAGCTGAAGATATGAGGCGATTTTTAAGAGAGGCTATGAAGTTTATCTTTCGAATCCCAGTTAATTCGTCGGTAAAGCTCGTTAACAATTGTACAGTAAGAAAAAACTGGCATTTCATCTTGGTTAGTTGTGACAAAAAATATGAAGAACACAGTAAGGATCGAACTCACTTGTAATGCTTTGCTAACCTGGCTCGCTAATTATAAAACCTCTTTAGTTGCGCTTCTGACAAAGATTAAAATAATCATGGCACAAGGTCCGCTAATTAACCCCTTTATTTCGATTACTCCCGGGTTCACTCTGACCTGAAGAGGTTTTATCTGTTAGCGTTCTATCTACGGGGCAAATAGATTTGTTTAAAATCATTAGTATTAGATACGAATACTTGATATATAGCTGTAAATTATTTGTATTTAGAATGGTTACTTGAAGAAATTACAGTTTGTTTAGGATTGTTGTTATTAGTTAGTTGAAACCATATAATTGTTGATAAACTAGATGTATAGAAATTGAAAAATGTATTTAATTGTGTATAAATTATTAATATTAATATTAGATAGAAATATTTGATATCATATAATTGTGCACAAATTATATGTATTGGATAGGAATGCTTGATAAAAGTGGACGTAAAACACTCTTAAGAAATAACTACATGAAAAAATACATGAAATAACATGAATCCATAGATATAAAATAACCCTAAACAGGTTGACATGCCGTTAAAATCAGCCAATCAGTCAAAAATGATATTTTTTCTTTAAAACCTCTCTCTTTTTTGGCAGATGCTTTTTCATCTTAAAAAAATTCTTAAGTCTTTTTCTTTCCTAAAAAAGTTTTTGTTTCCTTCGCTTTTAATTTTGATATTCACTATTTTTCTCCGACTTTTCGTCGTCTTCCAAAGTTGTTCATATTCTCGTTCTACCTTCAACAGAGAAAGTCTCTTTCTTGTCCTCTTTATCACTGTTTACTGTTTAAAATGTGATTGTTTTGGTTTCTTTGTTTAAAGGCATATCAACCTTTGAGTGTTTTTTAATGCTAAAGCCATCCTTGCAGTAGGTCGGTTGTGGTTAAATAACCCACAGCTTGAGGGATAAGGAGGTTCATACCGTCCCCAAGGCGATAAGTCCTAAAGTGAATCTAATAGTTTGACTGGAGTTTAAACGATGTTGCAGTCCAGTATATTAGCCACAAGACCATAGGGGCTTCTCCATCATCATCCTGTCGTGTTATGAGCACGGATTTCCTTGACTCTCCCTAGCCATTCTTTTCTATCGTTCATCGCATTCGGCAGGTCTTCTAGACTACATTCTATGTCTGGACAGAGCTGTCGTAGATAAGTTCTCGCCGGACGTTCAACAACTGCTCCTCCGTATGAAGGGCCCCACGGAAAACGTCGCTTATGAGCTCGCTCTTACTTCTCCAACAATGTCCCGCATGGGTTATTCGTCTGATTTGAATGGTTTTAGAGATGGGAGGTGTAGTAAAAACTGAGGAACTTTCATGTGGCGGTCGGAATAAATGAGGATTGAAATCAATGAACTTAGCATTATTTGTGTATTATTTTGTATTTTTCCGAATGATTTTTAGAAATAATTTGATTATTAAATCCATATAGTGTGATATTTATGCACTCGGCTTTTACTCTTCAAAAAACAAAATTATAATAGGAGGATAAAGATTCACAATTATTGATACAAAATTTACCAGATTTTTTTCTTTTACAAAATCTTTTATTTATATAAATTAATAGCACCGTTATTCATTTATTCTTTTCTTCTCTGGCTTGCACAACTTTTCGGCTATGTTGTGTACATTGGGGGATTCTTCAAGGAATATTTTGATGTATTGTAATCGTTGGAATTGCTGACTACACAAGAAGCATCAGAAGTGAGAGTGAGAAAATGACAGCTCGAGAGAAGAAACCACGTGTAGCAGAATTTTTATTCTTAGTTTCGTGGTATTTGCCTTTACAGCGAGAGAACATGCATTGCTTTGTAGCAAGATCACTCAGCTGCTTCTTTGCCCAGAGAAAGAAAAAATATTTTTTTATTCCAATGTTTCATTTAGGCTAATTATTCCCTGGGGTGTTGGCGAAGAAACAGTTAGTCCAGATTCTAACAATCCGAAACAAAGAATTTTCTTACAATCAGTGCCAAACACCGAACAGATTTTCTCTGGAAGAATCTATTTATGTCGGATGTAAAAAAAAAAAACTCTTGGATTAGAGTCACTATTTTTTTTCTATTCGTGTAATAAATAGCTTTAATGTTGTCATAAAAAATTGTTCCCAAACGTCGTCTCTCGTGTTTAAGACCGGCACTTGATTTATGGCCTCGAAATCATTAATAGATTCATTTAATTTTTAAAGTCAAGGGTTGGTCCTAATTATTCACAATAAAAGAAAATTTCCCGTTCAATTTGCTTGACTAACTGATTAATGTTAACGGCATGTCAACCCGTCCGAAGTTATTGTCCGCCAGGAGGTTAAAGAATCGTTTACATATTTTTGTGCAGTTTCTTAAGAGCGTTTTTTAATTTTTTGCTCACAGTTTTATGATATCAAGAACTCCTATCGAGTACAAATACAAGACTGCAACCTCGAAATAAGCAAGTCCAAAGTCCAGTCACGCTATTTGCTTCTCGTTCAGACTAATACTCATGGGAAAAGTGCGAACAATCTTATCCCCACCACAGCTATGGGTTAAATAGTGGTGTAATGGTTATCGTCGCAGGATATGGACACGGCGACACAAGTTCAAATCCTGGACGAGACTGATTGCATTTCACATACCTTGGGAAAGGTATGAATCCAAATATTCTCCCTCCAGCTATGGGTAAATAGTAGGACAGACTAGGTTCTTCAGCCTTGGTGAGGCGACTAGTCTAGGAGAAGGAAAACTCTGAATTCAAACCTGTCAAACTCCGCTTAAAAATTGACCTTGTGTCATATCCTGCCCGAGCGGAGGGGTTGGTAAATAGGCCTATGGGTTAAATAGTATCACTGCTGTTCTTCTACCGGGATGGCGTTGGCATTAAATAACCCATGAAGGTTGATATGTCATTAAACAAAGAAACCGAAACTAAATACAAATAATTTACAAACATTTGTTGGCCCAGTGAGCTGTGGGGAGGGCTGTAAAACACACCGACTGCGTCTCTGCAGAGTGATAGGGCAACCCTTCCAACGAGTGTCCTGGGTACGACATCAAACCACTGATGGTGAGGCTCCAGTAATGCTAGAGCTTTGGGGGAATGCAGAGTACCCCCTCATTACTATTACTTTCAGGTCCACTGTGACACGGGGTGGAAGCACCTGATAGGCACCTATCTATGGGTTAAATAGAACTAAACTGAATAAACTCAAATAGAACTGTTTGACATTTAAAGTAAGTGTAAACAAATGACTTATGCTTAATTAAATTTTTCGAAATAGAACTGTTTGATCATTTAAGTGTATCTAAACAAATAACTGATGTTTAATTAAATTGTTAGTAATATATAGCAATACTTGGAACTATTTAACTTTGTTGACTTGAATCGAATTGCTAGAAATAGAACTGTTTGATCATTTAACTGTGTGTATATACAAACTGTGTTTATAAATCATGTATTTAATATACATGTAAAAATAGGATTTTACATTAAATAAACAACAACAGTTGATATGCCTTAAAACCAAACAAAACAAACAGTTGTGTGCTTTCAAGTGTTCTTATCGAATACAAATGATTTTCAAACAGTTCTATTTGATCCATCGATGGGATTCTTACAAGTACTACCTCACAAGACATGAGGATAAAATCCATAAATGGGAACCCCACACTCCCCAAATTTCCATTGCAGGAGTCTCACTTCAAGATGTAGTTTAACGTCATACCCAGAATAGCTCTTTTTAAGAGATGAGAGGTGTAAAGGCGTAGGAAGGGTTACGTAAACACATATGTATGATTATAGGAAAATTTTAAAGCAACAAAGAGAAACATAAGTGAACAATGTTATTCATGTTTCAATTGATCGTAACCCAGCAAGAAACGCACAACATAGCAGCATTTTTATTCAATACACTGAAAATGCTTTCTCTATCTTAGAGAATAAAACAATTCCCAATCTAATTTTCGATTGGATTATAATTTTGTAGATTTGGCGTTTATTCTGAATATCAATTTTTAACAATTCAAATCCTTGATATGATAGAGATTGCCACCAAATCCTAATTATAATACTACAGTCCTTCCTAAATTGAAGCATCTGGAACATCAGACAGCTTTTATAGCGAGAACCCAATGGGTTCGTGGGTTGTCTAGGTTGCTATTTAAAACATTGCGTGCAGAAAGTTAATTTCTTTAGGAATCAAACATAAAATCTTCATCATTTTCATCCCCATTTCCTTAAGCTAACATTTTCTGAAAGCACATGATTTTCGTATCGGATCATTATTAAAGCAAATATCAGTTTAAGGTAAATGTATAATCCAAACAGTTATAATTTTAGATCTTCGGGAAACCCTGCGGAAAAAAAAGACACTACTCTTGTACAATCCTCACGAAAGAAACGGAACTGAAATGATTTATTAGGTTGAATAAGATTAGACGTTGCCTTTCAAACGATTAAGATTCCAACGATGAGGCTCTAATTGCAGCTTTATAGATGCGTTGAAAAGACAACTGGTATTCTAAACTGTGACATGTGTTGAGCAAGTAGTAATGGTAGCTCCATCAAGCTAATATCTTACCATCTTTTTTAATTTCGATCAGTTACAATCATAGGTTGGACTGATGTACACCATGTATTTGTTGTCGAAACGTTTTTTTAAGACTGTTGAATCTGTAATTGCTACACTGAGAACTTTTCGCCTTAATGATGCTGTTCCAGAGAGAAAATCAATACAATTATGTATGGAATATTTTATCCAGAACTCTAACATTCCGATATAACATTAAATGAGCAAGGTAAGCTGTATTTGAAGCAATTACGGAATTTCTCTCTGTCCTCGCACTCTAAAATCACTGAACAGCATAGAGAAAGACCAACCGAGAATGATTGTGCTACATTTAATGGCAACCCCTGGACAGCGATCGTCCCATGCTACAGTCGTAGTTAGTAAAGTAAAGTTGACGACCTTAGTCGAGGGTGACACGAAGGCTCCCTTTTCAATAGCTACTACACCGAGATGTAGGGGAAGGCACTGCTCCATTCCCTGGATTGCTCCACTTTACCCTTGAGCCTTACTTTATAATGCTGAGTGTTAAGCAAGGCGGAATCAAGTACCATTTTTAAGTCTTTGGTATGACTCGACCTGGAATTGAACTCCCAGGTCATTGGCGAACACTCAACCCATTAGACCAATGTAAAGTAATTAAGGATGGTTATTAATTTTATTAGCCATTCGTCTTATTTTCAATGATAACTTATGAATTAGCTTAGAAACTGAGTTGGAGTATAAGTCGCATGCAAAAGGTCAAATGGTCCACGTGTCGCAGGATATGGAGTAAAGAGGGTGTTTTGAAATCCACGGCAGAGAGGATGTTGAAAATAAACACATTTAATGCTATGTCAGCTGATTTAGGTGTCGGGTTTATGGAAAGTTCTTTATGGCACGTGTTCTTATCATCATTATTTGAGGAGAATATCTGATATATGACAATTATTTAGCTGGCAGTTAGTTGAGAGAGTCGGGTTTGACAAAGAGGGGTGAAAATGAGTCAGGGAGATTCGGGTCCAGAGAGGACAGCCCTCTGGGGGTTAAGGGCTTGGTCGGGAGAAAAAATAACAGAATTCAGTGTTTTGATCGTTCATCTTTCACCGATGAGACTTTTAGCGTTTCTATGTAATAACTGATATCTTTCACTCTATCTTTCTCTCTCGCTTCGCTGATGACTGCGGAGAAATGTTGCGGTCAGAAAATAGATTTTCATATTTCAAACAAGTGGGTTCGCCTTGTATTTGAGGTATGTAACATCTATTGATATTCAACATGTTGCCATGTCGGTGAGATAACATTATAGTAATACCAGTGATGGAACAGACATCATCACCTGTAATGATATATCTTCTTTTGTCTGACACATTCCTAAACACAACGTTCTGCTTGTTTGCAGGGATAAAGGCGAAAATAATAAATTCAGTTTACATAACTTTCCACACATTTGACGACATACTTCTTTGATTATGCAACATTGTGTATAAAAAATAGAAGAATGTACGAAAGACTGTATTTTCCACTTTCCGAAGAAAAACCACTCTGGAATCACTAAGAACAACCGAGGCATAACTGTTACTGCAATAAGTTTTCTAGTGCCCTGTTCTCAATCGTATCCGACTTCAAATCGAGAATTTTCTTTGGAAAAACCTGAAAGGTTTTCAGGGAAATCGACCTACAAATTTTCAGATTCGGGCTATTCGTCGAAGGAGTACGTGCAAAAGATCTTGACGCAACAATTTCTTTAAGACATCTGCTTTGATTAGTTTCTTTGTTTGATGGCACATCAACCTTTATAGTACATCATTGTAGCACTACAGAGACTTTAGACTCCTGGTGTGACCTCGCCATGGTATCATGTTGACGAACGCGAAACTCTTAAACATATACCAAGGGTTATTTACAATTAGTTAGCAAGTAGCTGTCGGGAGAAAGAAAGAGTATGGAAACATGTGACAACCACCTCTACTAGACAATTATAAACAACATATCCTAATGAGAAAAAGATGAGCAGACGCAGACCTTGAATTTTTCCTGGTTCTAACATGCTTGTTCAGTGGGTCGCGTAGTCGAACCCCACTCCAAATTAGGGTTCGTAAACTTTAGTCCCTTACATCTTCGTGGTTGCTGTCCTACAGACGTCTTCACCTTCTCGTGTCTTGCCATCGACTCTTAAAATCGTTCCCTCACTTCCACCTGTCGTGTCGGGTGCAGAAACATCAATTTCCACTCGCTTCTCGCCTGCACACAAGATTTCAGACCCCAGTTTTCCTTAGTCATTTTTAACTACAACTTGTGCCTCTGCCTTGTTATTTGGCAACTACTGCTTTATTTATTTATTCATTTGATTTCCTATGAGCCGTTCAATTACGTTACGCATAGGTTATTTAATGCCAAAGCCATCCTTATAGAAGACTAGTTGGTTGGTTGTTTGGGTTTTATGGTATATCAACCTATGTAGGTTATTTAATGCCAAATCCATTTTTATAAAAATAATCAGATCTATTTCAAACAATTCAGTTTAACTTAAGTACAGTTTCAATGTCAAAAACTGTTCCATTTCAAATAATTCAGTTTAGCATGAGTACGGAGTTTAAATGTAAGTTCACAGTTGGTCAGAAACATTTCTATTTCAAGCTATTCAGTTTAGTCAAGCAGATCTAATTTAAACATTGCATTTAGTATAAATATAGTTTTTGTCTACACACAGTTATTTCAAAACAGTTCTATTTCAAACAATTCAGTTTAGCATAAGTACGCAGTTTACATGTCAAAACAGTTCTATTTCATGCAGTTCAATTTAGCATAAAGTTTAGTTCTATTTGACCCATAGATAGGACCCTATCAGGTGCTCCCACACCGGGCCAGACTGGATCTGGAACGATGACAATGATGGGGTACTCCGTATTCCCTAAATCTCCACCCTTACTGGAACCTTATCATCAGATTGTTTAGTGTCGTATTGAGAACAATCGTAGGGGAGCCTTACCCCTCTACACAGAAGCAGTCGGGGTATTCTACAGTCTCAGCAGACTGGCTAATTGTATTAAGAATTAAAAACTTGAAGATGACCAGAGATGACCTGGAAGCGATGGCAATGAAGGGGTGTTCTGCATTCCCCAAAGCTCCAGCATTACTGGAACTTCACCATCAGATTGTAGATGGGGGTCTTACCCCTCTGCAGTGGAGCAGTCAGTGAATTTTACTTCCCTAGCCGACTAGGCAATTGTAGATGCCGAGTGGTGGTATTTAACCCATAAGTGAATCTAGCATATGGTCTCCTCAAAGAAACTATGACCTCTTTAATGTTGTTCTACAAGAACATCAAAGGAATGGTTCGCTCTCCCGATGGTAACATTGATTTCTTTGATATTGTCACTGAAGTCTTGCAAAGAGATACATTAGCGCCATTTCTACTCATATAATCTGCCTAGATTACGTATTACGAACGTCAATATACCTAATGAAAGAAAATGGTCTCACTAAAACAGCAAGAAGCAGACGATATTCCGTCGAAACTATTTCAGACACAGACTAAGTAGATGATTTAGCACTTCTCGCAATACACCTGCCCAAGCTGAATGTTAATAGCATAGCCTGGAGCAAACAGAGAGAGGCATTACGTGAACTCGAATAAAACAGAGTTCATGTGTTTTAAATGAGATGGCGCCATCTCCACACAACAAAACAAACATCTGAAATTACTAGAACAGTTCAAACACCTTGGTAGCACTATGTCATCAACTGAAAGCCATGTCAACATACGCATAAGAAAGCTATGCACTGCTATCAATAGGTTAGTGACTATATAGAAATCTAATCCCGCTGATAAAAATACAAAGGCATTTTCCAAGCTGTTGGCGTGTCAGTGCCATTGTATGACTGCATCATCCGGACATTAACGAAGCGCTTGGAGACAATGCGTGATAGAGACTACACAAAGATGCTGCGTGTTGTTTTGAATTAATCTTAGAAAAGACACTCATCAAAATAGCTGCTCTACGGCCACTTCTCTCCCATCGCACAAAATATCCAAGTAAGATGATTAGGACATGATGGGTTCTGTTGGTAAAGCAGGGACGAACTCCTAAGCAAGGTTCTCCAAAGGATGATAGGGAAAGATGACAAGAGAGGGTCAAGGGAATCCGTGCTAACAGTATGATTTGATGATAATTCTTATAATCTCATTTTTGAAATATATTGTGATATTGCTCTCTATTCCTGTGCTGTAAAGAATTTACGGATTTATAAAGTCTTTTAGCGTTTACTTTTTATCATATATATATATGCCGGCCCATTGGTATAATGATTAGAGTGTTTGCTAATGGCCTGGGAGACCGGAGTTCAATCTCAGGTCGAGTCATACCAAAGACTCAAAAAATGGTACTTGATTCATCCTTGCTTAACACTCAGCATTTTAAGGTACTGTGGAACAATCCAGAGAAAGGAGTAGCACCCTCTCCAACACCTCGGTGTAGTAGCTATTGAAAAGGGAGCCTTCAGGTTCCCCTCGACTACGGTCGGCCAACTTACTATATATGTGTGTGTGTGTGTGTGTGTGTGTACGTCGTTTACTGTTAAAGATATTTAAAAAATGTTGGACATAACTATTTGCTTCACCGTTCGGCTCAGTAATCCAATTATCCTAAATGTTTTGGAGCCAACGTTAATACCCCAGATTAAGTTAAAGTTTTAGGGGGCGCAAGCTCTTTCAGTTTCCTTGGTAATTGATGTTTCAGAAGAAGTAATGATGCTGGAAGTAATTCTATCCTAGACAACGCCAGCTAACCATGCTGGATGAAAGCAAAATTCCAGCTAAGGTAATCTGGTTTCATCAAAGTGCAGATCAGTGCATTCTTGGATCATTAGCATGCTGGATCGCCTGACGAATGAACGAACATCAGATGGCGACTGAAGATCAATGACATCAACATATATGCAGGAGTCAGTGCCCGGCTCAAGAACGCTTGGATTGAAGTGAAAGTTTAAAGAGTCTGATAAATTTAGTATTGTTTCAAAGCTCAAAGGCTACTGAACATAATGATATTTTTGTTTGCAACGTAGGCTTATCTTAACGGTAAAATTAAGCAGACAATTAGGAAGTATTGACTGACATGTGATAGTATCCATAATCAATACCCCAATCAAGTCTCACATTGATTTATCTTTTTTTTTTCAGAAATTATTTATATATATATATGTATATATATTTCATTTTGTTTTGGAGCATTTCTATAAATTAGTCACATTGCGTTGTCTAATGATCCAAACTCTGCAAACAAAGAAAAAAGCTGGTGATAATAAGTTGAAACAAAACATTGAAAAAGAACGTCGTCTCGAAATAATTCTACGTCTACATTTCCATTGTAGTCTGACGGAGTTGTTTGGCCTTATCTACAGGTGACAGCGATGGAACTCCTTAGGTAATATGATACTGGCCAATCTTGGTTAGCAGATCATTATTTTGTTGGTTCGATTCTATCAAGGGGCATCAGACTTCTGCCCGTGAGTGGAACTGAGCTCAGTTTGGTGGCTATACATGTAAATGATTCTCACGGAATGCCTCATACTTCTGGCCTTGTACCAAACTATATAAAACTTAGTAAATGACCAAACTTGTAAGCAGGGTTGTGCCACCCATAATGTAATGGTCAATGAGCAAAGTTAGTTTACAAGTACAAGTGAGTACGTTTTTCGCTGGGTGTAAGTGTTGAGTTCATTTGCAGCCGACTATCCTGGGTGAATAAGGCATTCATACTTTTTTTAAGGGTATTAGTCCGAGAGTAAACACAATTGGGTTCAAACTCGCCTTCAGTAATGTCACTGTCCAGCAAGGGGACTCCTCACTGGATATCTACTTTCAGTTCTGGCTATAAATCTTTCTTTCTTCGTTTGTAACTATACAGTCTCCAAAAACTTCATATATTCGTGTATAAGTCGATCTCCAGTATAAGGCAATCATTGATTTACAGAATTCTGAGGATTTGGAATTACCGCAATCCAATTGTTTTATGTATTTTATCATTTAATTTTACAAAATTATTATTCATGGATCCGTCGATACCACGTTTTTGAATTAAAAATAGCTCTTCAAAATTCGACCAATACACGAACATATACGTTAGTTCCTACAACTACTCTTTAACTGAAATTAAAATTGCTGGGACATAGAGGTATACTTTACCTTAGACTAATATATATATATATATATATATATATATATATATATATATATATATATATATACTGTGTATTTTGGCTGGAAGTTCTAGCAGGCTTTATTATCGACCACGGAGTATTTTTTTCGTATGATCATCATGTTTAGACGTTCAAGTTTTCTTGTTTCTATTCGTATGTTGGGATCCAAATGGTGGAGAAAGTGTCCCACAATTACCCAAGCGCTTTCAACCAGGTCACTGATCGTCCTCAGGGAAACTACTGGTTTTGTTTTTTTTTGGTGTGAGTTTTATTCATTTGGGAGTTTTTTGTTGGTCCATTCATATATATTAGGACAGCGTTGACACAGAGTCAACTGCGCTTGTTTCTTGTCAGTTTTTAGCCTATGTGATCATCAGTCTAAGAACACTCTGTGTCTGTACTATCCTTACATCTACATATGCTCTATAGTCGATTTTGAGCACTTTCTTTATCTAGAATTATTGCAAACCACACTATGTGTGTGTGTGTTTCATTTGTTGATTACATCTTCTCTACTATGAAAGACAAATTGATTTTATTGTTATGAAATGAGAGTAGGAAGGTGAAATCTTAAAAACTTTTAGTGTGCGTATATATATATATATATAATTATAATTACTTTTAGCATATATATATATATATGCTAAAAGTAATTATATATATATATATATATAACCCAGGTGCTTTCACCACAGATATATATATATATATATATATATATAAATATATATATGCTAAAAGTAATTATATATATATATATATATATATATATATATAACCCAGGTGCTTTCACCACAGATATATATATATATATATATATATATATATATATATATATCTGTGGTGAAGGCACCTGGGTGTTGCGTTTTTCATTAGGATTCAAAGGAGCGTATTTCAAATTAGCTGTGGCATATCGGCTGGTCTATTTGTTTATAGAAATGTTTCTAGTGGCAAATTTTATTTCAAGGCTTTTTATCCATCAGCCTTTTTTAGATGATTGAGTTTTTGTTTATATCTTTTTCAGTTGTTTCTCTGATGGTCAATTTTGCATCTCTGTTCAAATCGTGATCGTTTGAGTGGAAGTATTGATAGACAAATTTTAAGCTGATGTGATCGCTTGATTTGATTGAACCCATAGTTATTTAGTATAAAATAAAATGTCCGTTATATATATATATATATATATATATATATATATATATATATATATATAAACGGAGTATAGTCTCATAGGTGAGATGTGTATTTCCTATAGGTATATATTTAGAATGCCAATTTTGAATTAAAGTAAACCCACCAACCACTTGGAAAATTAGCACCACATAATCTATTAATTAAATTTTCTGCTCAGTTATTCCAATACTGGACAAAACCAAGTTTAATAAATATCTGTGTAAATTCGAAAATAAATGACTTAATTATCAAGTCTACAGTAAAGATTAAATGAGATTGCTTCCATTTAAGGTATTGCCCAGTCGGCTGGGGCTCGAGAATACACCAACTGCTCCTCTGCAGAGGGGTAAGAACCCCTTATGAGTGTCCTGGATATAACACTAAACAATTCGATGGTGAGGGTCCAGTGATGCTGGAGGTTTGGGGAATGTGGAGTAACCTTTCATTGCTATTGCTCCCAGGTCCACTCTGGCCTGAAATGGTAGCACTTGATAGGGCCCTATCTATCGGTTAAATAGAACTAACTGCATACTTATGCTAAACTGAATTGTTTGAAATTAAACTGTTTTTGACATTGAAAATGTACTTACACTAAACTGAATTGTTTAATAAAGAACTATTTTGACATTTAAGTGTGTGTAAACAAAATCTGTACTCATATCTAGCTGAATTAGAACTGCTTGACAAAACTGAATAGTTTGAAATAGAAATGTTTTTCCCGATTGAACTGTACTTACATTTAAACTGCAAATTTATGCTAAACTGAATTATTTGAAATAGAACTATTTTCATAAAAATGGATTTGGTGTTAAATAACCTACGAAGGTTGATATGCCATAAAACCCAAACCAAGCAACCAACCACTTGCGGTAGCATTGTTAGGTTGGTTGTGTTTTACGGAAACTCAACCCTTGAAAGTTATGTAATGCCCAATCTTGTTTATATATGAATATTAAGTATACATGATTTGTAAACGAATTTGAAGAACACTTTTTACACGAATCAGAGTTCATTTGTTTTCACACAAGAAAATGGTTTTAAGCATTGCTATTAACAGTGATAGTTTTATTTGCACACTGTTAGATGGTTTCCTGGTGAGCAAATGATTAAACAGTTCTATTTGACCCATAGTTGAGACTCTAACTGGTACTATCAATTCGGCTAAGAGTGGACATGAGTGCAACGGCAATAGAGGTACATCAATTTCCCCAAAGCTCCAGAACTGTAGCCTCACCATCAGATGCAGTTTAAGTGTCATAACAGGACATCCATTGGTGGGAAAGGGGGTTCTCACCCCTTTACAGATATGTAGCCGGCATATTCAACTGTCCCAGTTGACTTAGGGGAGCATAATTTGAGTTTTTGCTGGACTTTTAAATAAATATAACGTTATGATTAATTCTAAAGAATTGTCTATTGTAAGGTGGTGGGAACTGAGAAATACTTTAATCTGTATCATGAAGGTGATAATATTGTGATATCACTCAGGGAAGGGCAACGATGGATGCTGTTAGCGTTATTTTTAGTATAATATTTACAGGTGTGGTTGATTGTAAAAAAAACCTTGTGGCTATTTGGAACGCGAAAGGGAAGGAACATTGTTTGCAATCCAAGAGGAAGATTACAAAAACGTCTGTTGTTGTTTTGTTCACCTATTGTTTAGTTTGGTTTTCTATTGTGTGTCTCTTTTAATCAGTAAATAAACTCTCAACACGAATGTGATGCAAGAATCAAAACCCAACGTTTCACTGGGTGAGCGTTTTTGTTGACGAAATCTTTTCACATAAAACGACAGCATCATTATTTAATCTTCTTAAACAGTAGTCGTGCTATCTAACCCATGGCTGGAAGCGGGATTAGGGAGTTAGTAACTTTCCCAACTGTATTAGTCTAAAAGTGAATGTAATAGCGCAACAGGAGTTCGAACTCCCTTACTACGATTTCACAGTCTAGCACACTGACCACTGCGACACGGGGGCTCCTCCCTTTTATTTAAGATACAAATAGTAGATGTAGCCAAAAAACATAGTTATATAGAGGAAAATCTTAGTCACTCTTAACGTAAGCGTGTATCATATGTGTGTGCGTATGTTTATGTGTATGTATCTGGCTATCTGAGAGTGTGTGTATGTGTGAGTACGTTTGCGTGCGTATGCACATTTGTGTGCGTGTGTGAGAGTAAGTGTGTATGTATACGTACGTACGTATGCATGTATATGTATGCGCGTGTGTGTGAGTGTATTTGTGTATGTGTGTGAGCCTAAGTGTGTGCGTATACGTGTGTATGTGACGCATATATATATTTGTGTGTGCGTGCGTGTACGTGTATGTGCATATGTGTGTGCGTGAGCGTATGAGCGCCGATATAACCATTGCGACGTCAATTTTCATTGCGAGGATCAAACTCACTCGAGTGAACGGCTGATCAGACGTTCTTTTTTTAGGGCAGTCTGTCGTCCAAATATACACACGACTTCTATTATCTGTCGTCCGTCAGTCAAGTAACATAAAATAAGTACACGTCGAGTATACTAAAATATAGGTTGCTATTTAATCACTAATTAAGCTGAAATCAATATGAGATCGGAACCGATTTTATATTTTATAAGCACACTGTAAGTAATCCAGCGAATTGACGTGAAGTTTTCTACTCCTTTTCCCCAAATAGAAATAAATAAACAGAAGAAGCTTTAATTATGACCTGACTGGCTCCCAACAAATCCCGCCAAAAATGTAAGTCCCATCACCAGGTTTGGATGAATCAGATATCCACTTGAACAACCGAAAGGATTTTTTCTCTGGAAGCTATTTTCTTGGCATGAATAGACAGCAAAGAAGACAGAATCCTAGTATCTGTTTCGTTACCACATGAAACGAGGTCTCACATAAATTCCTTACTGTCCAAAACTTCAACACATCTTGTTACGTCTTTTAACAGAACACATCAAACATTGAATGCTAAACTGCATCCAGTGAGCTCTGGGGAGTGTGGAGTTACCACTTCATTAACATTACTTCCAGGCTCACGTTGGATCGGAGTGGTAGTACCTATAAGGGTCATATGCCAAACTCGCCTCATACCCTTCTAATGCTACTATTTGTAGCATTAGAAGGGTATGAGGCGAGTTTGGCATATGGTTCGTCAGAGTTTCGGTGAAAACATCCAGAACTGCCAAATTGTGCCTCATGTAACCAAAATATTGCGAAACAATAAGAGTTGACAAAACTGATCATTTAACATTGAGTCTTTAGAGAATCAATTTTATAGCAGTTAGCATAAATAAATAAACCTGACTATAAATATCATCATCATGCATGCTGCTAGTATGGATTTCCCTAACTCTCTCCCACTCTTGCCATTAGTCTCTATCGTCTATTGCTTCAGGCATGTCTTCTAGACTACATCCTGTGTCTGTACAAAGTTGTTGTAGAAAAGTTCCAGTTGGTCGTCCAACACCTATTCTTACGTGTGAAGGGGGTCCATGGGAGAACGTCACTTATGAGTCCGTTCTTACTTCTCCCGCTGTGTCAGCATATCTTGTTCGTCTTATTTGGATGGTCTTAGAGATAGGAGATAGGTGGCATCATAGGTACTGCTTTGTGGGATGTTGCTTCCAGGATTTGTTCTATATGACTTGTAGCATTCTTGTACAACTGTCGTCAAGCTTTTTTTTCTAAACGTTTAGTCAGCGTCCATGTGGTGCATCCATATAGTAGTATGGACATAAGCGATTCTTGAAAAAAAATTGCGTATTATTCTAGCTGATAAATCTGACTTCCAGATGACCGATAACCTATCGATAGCTGTCCATGCCTTCGCTAGTCACGTATTGATGTTATTTTCAATAGATGAGACGCTATTTCCGAGGTAGGTTGGTTGGTTGGTTGCTCGGGTTTTACGGCACGTCAACCTTTGTAGGTTATTTAATGCCAAATTCATTTTTATACAGATAAAATACAGATCAGTATTATTTCAAACAATTCAGTTTAACATGAGTACACAGTTTGTCAAAAACGTTTCTATTTCAAATTATTCAGTTTAGTCAAACAGTTCTAATTCAAACAATTTAGTTAAGTATAGTTCTTGTCCACATGCAGTTAAATGTCAAAACAGTTCTATTTCAAACAATTCAGTTTAGCTTAAGAACAGTTTCAATGTCAAAAACAGTTCCATTTCAAACAATTCAGTTTAGCAAAAGTACGCAGTTTAGATATCAAAACAGTTCTATTTCAAGTAATTTTGTACGCAGATTAGTTCTATTTAACCCATAGATAGGGCCCTATAAGGTACTACCACTCCGGCCCAGAGAGTACCTGAGAGCGATAGCAATGAAGGGATACTCCGCATTCTCCAAAGTTCTGGCAAACTAGAACCTCACCATCAGACTGTTGCGTGTCATATCTTGAACATCCATTGGGGGAATCTTAACCCTCAGCAGAGGTGCAGTCGGTGTATTCTACAGCCGACTGAGCAATTGTGAGGTAGGTGAATTTTTCCACTTTTAGTGTGGAGATATATCCTCTTTGATTTGGATTACAGCACATGTACTCCATTTTGTCTGCATGGCGGCCTGTACCGCCTGCTTGCCTTCTCCAAACTATGTATTAGGGATTCGGCCTGGGCAGGTGTATTTGTCAAAAGCGCAATGTCATCTGCGCAGTTCGCGTCCGTAATATTTTGTGCGAGGTATCGTCTGCTTCTTGCCTTTTCCAGTGTAAAGCCATTTTCTTTCTTTAAATCTATCGGCGTTCGAAGTACGAGGTCTTGGCTGATTATGAACAGGTATGGGGCTAATGTATTCTTTTGTGACAATGTCAAAGAAGTCTGAGTCTCCATCCGGTGAGGCAACTTTTACTTTCGATTAACATAAAAACATATACAAATATTAAAAATTATAGGGTGCGACATATATAGTTACCACTTCATTCAGCTGGGGCTGCAGAAAACACCGACTGTATCTCTGTCGAACAGTAAGACTCTCCCCCACCCCAAGTGTCTTGGATATAACACTAAACAATCTGATGGTGAGGCTCCAGTAATACTGGAACTTTGGTGAATGTGTAGTACCTCTTCATTGTCATCGCTCCCAGGTTCACTTTGACCCGGAGTGGGCACACCTGAACGGATCCTATCCATGAGTCAAATAGAACTGTTTGACATGTAAGCTGAGTGCAAAAAAAAATGACTAATGCTAAATTGAATTGTTTGAAAAAGAACTGTTTGGTCATTTAAGTGTATGTAAACAAACGACTTATGCTTAATTGAATTGTTAGTGAAAATCGTGTATATATATATATATATATATATATAAACCGGATTCAGCATTAAATAACCTAAAATGGTTAATGCCATAAAACCAAACTAAACCCATACCAATCACATTTTAAACTGTCACTTGTGTTATGCAAGTGAACTTAGGAAAGTGGCAATGGTAGTTCCATCTACCTAATGTCTTACCAAATTTTTTTTCAGCTGCAGCCAGTTACGAAAACAGTTTAAACAGGTGAATATTGTGCATTTACTTTTTAACGTTTTTTAAGACTAGTGAATATTCAATTTATACATAAAGAGCTTTTCGTGCTTATTCAATGTTACGTTGAAATGATGCTATTCTGGATAGAACCCACAGCATTATCAATTTTCTTACGGCATCGTTCCGACGAAATATTAATTAGCCCGAAAAGCTCCTGGTGTCATAATTCTAAAAAAAAAAAACGTTTAAAAAACAATCGTACCGTATGCACTGGTTCAAGCCATGACTGTAATTGATTGTATCTAAAAAATGATGAGATATTTGCTAGATGGAGCTACCATTATCATTTGCCGAAGTTCACTTGCATCAGATAAGTGACAGTTTAAAATGTGGAAGGTATTTCTGCCGCACCTTATACCTCCATATTGAAAAAAGATTGATTTGCCTGTATAACTATTTTTTATTTAAAAATGTTTGATTGATATGTTTGCTTTTAATAATGTTTTCGTCAACTATTTTGCCCTTCTGGGTGAAGAAGGCAGATTTAGATTCGACTCTGGTTTTACTCATACAAGGTGACTTTTCGACACTTGTAATCAAGATATACCAATCAGGCAACATCCACTTTAATATTGTTAGTGAAGCTGATAATGAGAGGCTAATCGTCCGACGCGTGGTCAAACAGACAGAAAAGAACAATGTTCAAAGACAGAAAGAAACAATGAATAAAACATTAATTTCCTTCTCAATATTACGTATGTTCAAAAAGTATAAAAACTGAACCAAGATAGAAATGAACAATGAATGAAACGATTTCGTCTAAATAGGAGGTGTATTCAAAAACTTTCATTACAGATATGAACAATGAAAGAAACTTTTTTTTAAAATACGAGATGGGTGAAAAAATATCAAGACTTGTTATGTTCGCATATTCATTTAGATTTTGTATTTTAAAGTTTTCGAAATTAGAAGGAAGTTACTTACCAAGTAACAGAAACACACCAAAAAGTGAGCGGATAGTAAATGCTCCTTTAGCCATTCTCATTTCTACCGAGCAGTTTAACCCCATGCTTGTTTTGGGGTCATCAGGAGAGAATGGGCATTACAGATCTTTCTTGAACACGCTTCCTCTGTGTGTGTGTGTGTGTGTGTGTGTGTCTACCCAACTACTCCACCACAGGCAGGATGTGTGACCCAAGGTCAATTTTTAAGCGGAGTATAGCTGGTTTGAATTCTGAGTTTTCTTTCTTCTAGACTGGTTGCCTCACAAAGACGAAAGAACACTATCTACCCAACTATTTCCTAACAGCTAGCGGGGGTGGGGAGAACATGCCTTTTCCAAAACATTTCTTCAGTGTGTGTGTGTGTGTGTATATATATATATATAGAGAGAGAGAGAGAGACAGAGAGACCGAGAGAGGGACGGGGAGTAGAAATATATAAAAGTTTTCTCCCGAGTACTATTGTATACCGACATCTCGAATGTTCATTTTGAACGTGTGAGGGGCTGTCCCATTTGGCAGATTGGCGCAAGATAATCTTACCTTTCACAATTTCTTGTTTTAATGCCTTGTTCCAGACTTATTTAAGCTGAGTAATCATCTATCAAATTTCCCCCGGTTTGTTTGGCATGGTAAACCATCACTTCTTCAAGGAAGCCAAGGAATTTATGTATGCCTGTGATTCCTCTGTACCTGGGATGAATAGAATTTTGTGTTACGATAAAGAGAACTATTTCATTACCCATTGTTTGAATGTTGTTTTTTCGCACGAGTCTACACAGGCGTTTATTCGTGCGAACGCGTTCAAACTTTTATTATTATTCTCTTAATTCTTTTTTTTTTGTTTTGTTTAAAGAGATTTCTTTTCTCTTTTCTTTTCCTCTTTGTCTACTTTCATTTATTCCCCCTTTACCTAACCCTGCTCCATCCAAACGCTTACGGAGCAGCTCGGTCAAATAACCAGCACACAAAGAATTCCATGGCAAAATCCCAGATCGGTTCAATAGTATCAGTCATCAAAAGATAACAATACTAATTCCTGCCGGGTCTGACAGCAAAAGAAACGAAAAGGGATTCAATTAGCGGCTTCTTGTTGCGTTTTGACGAACGTTCTTGGTAAATAGTAACATTAATCGCTTGTTTTATTTTTTGCGATAAATTTTCTGTCCCTTTTTTGTCAGAAAACCCAAACTTTACTCGTAAAAGAGATTATATCCGCGCGTCTCATTTCAGTGGATGAGTTATTTCATATTTCATTCATAAAATAAAAATTATTAAAAAGCGTCTTTGTTTCTATGATGTGGTGACTAACGTGCAGGACTGTAGCATCATCGTATGTGAGTTCGAATCTTAGTCGTGCTATTACGTTTAATTTCTGACTAGTACTCTTGGGAAATATAAGACCCCCTTAACCCCTGAGCTATGGTTTAAATAGCGCCACTATTCTTCTTCCGCGTGGATAGGTTTGGTATTAACTTATAGGATTTACAGTCCTATATTTTAAAATGGCAGTGATGCCACTCGTTCCCGAAACAAAGATGGCAGATTCGGTAAACTAATCAGTCTCGGGAACCTATTGGTCTGGAAAGTCACGTGGTTAGTGCTCACAACTAAGTCCGCAACTTTGATTTTGTCCTGCGCATTTGGAGCCGACTGCATGACAAGGATTGCCTATATATACTCTCGTCTTCAAAGAACTCACTCTCTCCATTGCAACTTACAGAGACAACACACTCATTCTCTTTCACATTTTCACTTACTGAGACTCCACACTCTTTCTCCCTCTTTCTATTTTGACTTCTAGAGACAGCACACACACCCTCTCTCTTTTACATTTGATTTCCAGCAGTCAACCCCACGAAAATGTATACATTCTGCAACCTTTTTCTTTCTTGTTCTGCCTTTTTGGCTAGACATTTTCCAGCCTCAAACACAACCTCAAAAATTTTGACAAACCCCGAAAGAGACAAACAACCAACATGGGAGAAGACACATGCCTTATAGCACACGTTGCTATATTTCTATATATCGATACCTTAGATGAAATACTTAGTCCACATACATTTTATAGTCGACATGACACTCTCAATATTTTTTCCCTTAATATCCGTGTTAGTACACATACACACACACAGAAAGGAATATTCAACTGACTCGTGTTAGTTGCATACACCCACGCACAGAGAGAGAGAGAGAGGGGGGGGAAATATTCAACAGATTATATTAGAATATTTGTAATGTTTCTTTTTTCATGTATTTCTTGATATATAAATTTAATTTTGTTTGTACTGCTTTGTTTTGAATGTTCTTTGGTTCACGTCTTTCACATCGTGTACTTCATTTTCTTTTCAATAATAGAACAACTATAATTGTGGTGGGAACTAAAACGTGGAAAATATCAACATATTCAACAAACATTCCCTAAAAACTCACCATGGTTGATATGCCATTAAACAAAGAAAGTGAACCAAACCTTTCTTTTTATTAAACCGGAAGTGAAGAACATGTGGTCTTAAGGCTGCATGGAACATTTTAAATTATACCATAATGATATTCTCATAAAAGCGTTAAAATTCTTTTAAATGCCCTGTATATCTATGAGACTCCTGCAAAAATAAGGGGCATTTTTTAAAAATCAAAATGTAAACTTTGTATTGTTTTAAATTGGTTTATCGCTAAACGTATTTTGATTTCGCAAAGATATTCGTTTTGTGGCAAATCAGACAGAGTGCTTTTGGTTTGAGCAGAGGTCTGTCATCAGCTTTTTGGTAGCTGAGAAAGGCAAACCACGTGGACTCTATAGAATATATGTTGAAGCATATTATAGTTAAAAAATATTTATAATTGGGTTAAACATGAGTTTGCCACTTGAAAAGACGGCGTAGAGTGGAAGCACATTCACACCCCAGTAAAGAAAAAGTTCCAGGCACAGTGGTCAGTAAAGAAGGTCATGCTGACTGTCTTTGGTAGTTGAAAAAGACTAATCACAATTGATCTCATTGGAATTTCACCTCATTTATAGAATTATATATATACATATTTTATTTAAAATTTTTTTTTCATCATACAACGTATGAAAGCACGTGCGATACTCTGTCCTTATCAGCCGCCAACCAGGGTGATAGCACAGTTTCGGTAGCTAAAGGCGGTACTTCCACTCCTAGCGCTACCAAGCAGCTTTTGCCACCGGCAATTATATATATATATATATATCACCAGCCCATTAGTCTAGTGGGTAGAGTGTTCGCCAATAGCATAGGAGACTGGGGTTAAATCCTAGGTCGAGTCATACTAAAGACGTAGAAAATTGTGCTTGATACTCCTCAGCATTTTAAAGTGCGTATCTAGGGTAAAGTGGAGCAATCCAGGGGAAAGAATAGCGCCCTACCCTATGCCTTGGTATAGTAGCTATTGAAAAGGGAGCCTTCGGGTCGCCCTCAACTACGGTTGCCAACTTTACATTATCTAAATTACCGGGCCGTTGTCGAGGGTGACCCGAGGACTTCTTTTTCAATAGCTAATACACCGAGGTGAAGGGAGGGCCCTACTCTTTTCCCTGGATCCGTCCACTTTCCCCAGACCTGTACCTTACAATGCAAGAAAGGAAGTATTAAGTACCAGTGTTTGTGTCTTTAGTATGACCCGACCAGGGATTGAACTCCGGTCTCCCGGACCATTGACAAACGCGGACCATTATGCCTATATAAATATAAGAATGGGTCTATTGATACAGATATATGAACATGGCATAAATACACAACAAAATATAAAAATAAATTTTGCTCATTTTCTGAGAACTTCTCTGTATATAATCCTTCATGTTTTTTGACATCCCTCAAATATTTCTTTTTTCACTAATTACTCGCATCTATCCAACACGTGAGTGCCCCTGTTAAAAATATTTGACTCTATTCATCCCACTATTGATTAGGTCAATAAACAATTCTCTACTTCATATCAATCTTTATATCACCTTCGATTTGTTCTGAAATGGCATATTTTTCCATTTGGTGATCTTCGGTCACATTAAATGACTTCGGAGTTTAGGCTCGCCTCTGTTAAAACTTTAACAGAAAAATAATTAGTAATATTTCGCTTTTACAATCTGTAAAACTCAGTTATTTCTTTGTTGTCGAATGTTGTTATATACCTTACCTATGAACAATTATGGGTATGTCCCATTTCTCATAAAATACGTTGCACATTATTGTGAGGAGGGGTAAAATATGCTAACTAAATAGTCTCTACGAGCAGTGGTTACCATCTTCACGCCACTGGCGAGTATTGTATATATTATAAAGATTTCCAACTTCCGTTTTGGTTATTTCCCATTCAGTAACCTTTTGTTAGGTTACAACAAATGTAATGACTATAACAGGACAGGTGCCCGTGGTGTAATGGTTATTGTCGTAAGAAATGGACACGGCGACACGAGTTTAAATCCCGGACAAGACTGATTGAATTTCACATAGAACTAATACCCTTGGGAAAGGTATGAATCCAATTATTCTCCGTCCAGCTATGGTTAAAAATAGTAGGGCAGACTGGGTTCTTCAGCCTTGGTGTGGCAACTAGTCTAGAAGAAAAACTCTGAATTTAAACCTATTAAACTCCGCTTAAAAATTGACCTTGTGTCATATCCTGCCCGAGCGGAGGGGTTGGTAAATGTTTTAGCACACTCTTGGTTTGGTTTGGTTTGGTTTCTTTGTTTAATTGCATATCAACCTTTGTAGATTATTTAATGCTAAAGCCATTCTTGTAGAAAAACAGTAGTTTTACTATTTAACCCACAGCTGGGAGGATAAGGGGATTCATATCTTTCCCAAGGGTATTTGCCCGAAAGTGAACTCAATAGTGCGACTCGCTTACTACGATTTCGCAGCCCATCGCTTTAACCATTACCCCACGAGACCACCCTTAGCAAACACTTGTAAAGGACATGTAAGGTGACTGACATCATAGAGATGACGGTTAAAGAAGATACAGTTTGTAATGAAAACAGGACAAGAGATTCTGTCTTGTAATCTTATTCAATTAAGAATCTTACTACTCGTCTACTTGACAAGCGGAAATGTACAGCTTTTATAGCTTGGATTATCAAAGAGGAGATAATCCATATTCACAACACAGTTCTTACTGCATAACATGCTAATCTTTTTGTGTAGTTGAGAACTTTTGAGTGTCGAGTAGTCATAAGAGATTCTAAATTGCTTTTCGAAAACCAATTTTATTGGCTCTCTCTACTCTCTCTCCTCTTCTCTCTCATTATCTTAGAAACATTCTATAGTTGAAGAAATATGAATACGGCGTAAATACAATGCAAAATATAAACAAAAATAAATTGTACCTAGCTTCTGAGAGCTTCTCCATACATAATCCTTCGTATATTAACTAAAAGCTAAACGTTGGTTATCACGAAGAAGGAAGAGGGCTATGGAAAAAGTTCCTGTTGAGAATATCATTGTGTCAGCGCATCCAAAGCGAGCTAATTTGGTTGAAGAGCGCGAGTAAAGGACGTGATCGCGGAGACGGAAAGCGGAAGTTCCGCTCGGCCGGATAGGTCGCTAGGTTCATATACAACAGGTGGACCTGTGCAACTGTCGACTGGTATCCGAGAGACTGGAAATGAGGTTTCCATGACGATGGAAAGATGAAAGCGTCAAGTGATTTGGGTCAAAACGGAGAAGAAGAGTGCGCTCAAGAACAAAATAGAAATGCATTTTGGACAGCGATGCGGAAAACATCTGTAAGAATAGCCAATGAAGGAATATAAGCTAAAAGTAATTAAAATCTCACCATATTATAGTTTCATTACAATAAGTTTCATCTATCAACTATGAATGGATGCACCTGCCGTAGTGGCTAACGTGCTGGGTTGTGACATCGTAGTATTTGTCGCTGCCTCCCACCAGACACGACCCGACACAAGGTCAAAAGCCCGAAGGCCAATCAAAGTGGGGATAAAGGGGAGGGGAAGGTCGGGAAGGAGCCGAGACTCGAACCCTGCCTGTCAGTGCTGCTCATCGGCTCACTCAGTGCAATGTGAGCCTGATGAGGCAAGCGGTTTCACGAACCCAAATGTGGGTCCGGGCACGTATGCCAGTTAACGGCTTAAACTAGACGCTTGGTCTAGTGCCGTCTAAGGGGGACAAAGGAGACAAAAATGCAGCTCGCCCACCCGAAGGTAGCCTAGTCGAAACTAGGTGCCTAATTAAAGGCCCCAAGTCTGCCATTGTTCCTTTTCCAGGGCCACGCTCCGGACCGAAGTCCAGAACAGGCCCCGGGGCACTCGCCGGGAGCACGCCCTGGGTTGTGACATCGTAGTTTGCAAGTTCGAACTCCTGTCGCGCTAGTATATTCACTTTCGGACTAATACCCTTGGGAAAGGTATGAACCTTTTATTCCCTAACTATGAGTTAAATAATACCACTTCTGTTCTACAAGGATGGTTTTATCATTAAATAAACCATGAAGGTTGGTACGCCATTAAACAAAAACATATTCAAACCCTATCAAGTATGGAATAGAAGACAGACTCATCCGATGAAACTGCTCAGCTGGCCAGCATTTGAGCACTTTTAGTCTATAAAATTATTTTTTAAGCGATTGTTTTTCCCATTTGTTCTATCAATCGAAATCTGTTCTTTCATTTTAATTTATCTGTCTCTCTATGCGCTAATACTTTTGAGAAAGGCATTTATCCTTCTACCTTCATCTATGAGTAGATAGCACAGCTGACTTTGATTTTTAATTATTGCTTCGGCAACCAGTCTAGGAAAAGAAAAATCAGAGGAAAATCTGTGACATGTTCGTGCGTTATTCTTCTGTTATGAGCTAGTCTGACACAAGGCTGCCTCACTATAAACAATTCATTAGCGTAGGTCGTCTAACGGTTGGAATATATCCAATAGGAAGAAATTAATGTGAAAGAAAGTCGTTTCGGTTGTAATGAACAATCATCAGGACTTTGAAGAATGATATCTAGTGATGTTATTTATTCTTTTTGCTCACCAAGAAAGATTTTGATTTGTTCTACAGAATATTCCTAAACAGTCATATGACATTTTTAAACGCGGACGCTGATCTATTGATTAAACGGTTCCCGCTTCCTTGTTTTTGTATTTTATTTGACATCACTAGATATCATCCATCCTAGCCTTGGTGATGGTTTATTCGAACCGCAACATTATAACGTCAACTTTCTTTCACATTAAATTCTTCTTCTTGGATTACCTTGCTTATCAATTTTTCGCTATATTCACTTCCATTATTTACTTCTATCTCTCTCTCTCTATATATATATATATATAATGTGTATGTTTGTGTGTGTAACAGATATTCTAGTTAATAAATGGTTAAGGACCTAGGCTAGCAGATCACTGTTAGAGAGTTTGATTCTCACTGGGTGATCCAAATTTTTGTCCTTGAGAAAAAAACAAGTATAGTAAATGATTACATTTTATATTTGGAGCTAGTCGCAATGTAACGTAGAGAAAGCAACTCAACACAAAATTACTCATGCTTATAGCCTTGTGTCCAACCAAACCGAATTATATCCCACCTATGATCGTGGTGAAATGTAAGTCTTCATTGTTTTTTATGTCAAAGGTCCTATATTTAGCATCTGGTTGATAAAGCATGTACTACAAATTCCTCTTGCAGAAAGATAGAGAGAGAGAGAGAGAGAGAGGTGGGGTATAAGTCTTTTTTGTGCATAAAAATGTCAGTTTTACGAATAAGTATGATTGGACAGCATTGTTTTATAATAAATACACTCCATACTCCATCCCAGCCAGCCACGGCCCAATCTCTAAAAACATTACAGTTACATTTCGAAGAGTTCATTTTATTAACAGTTTTAGGAGGGACTTATTAAATGACTCGACAGAAAATCAATGCAGTAAATTAAGTGAAGAGTTTTTTTTTGTTTGTTATTTTTTTGCGTTTTTTTTTTTTTTTAGATTTGTTGGTTTCTACGATTGTTGGATGTTGTAGTGTTATTCTTTTGGGAAACTTTTTTTTTTTTTGAATTAAAATCGTACGAAATACTATTGTTGCGATCAACTGTTCAATCAGAAAAAGAAAGAAAGAAAACTGGAAGGGATTGTGAATGTTGTTTGAAATGTGAAACTTTGCCAATTTGCTGAATGGGATGTTGATGTTAAGAAAGAAAGAAAAAAGAAAAAGAAACGTTGATCTAGAAAATTAAGTAGACGGGAAAAGAAGAAAAATAAGGGGAATATACAAATACACACATATGATGGAGTCTTCACCAATGGTCTGGGAGACCGGGGTTCAATCATAAGTCATAAGTGATTTCTGTTTTTCAAAAGCAAATTTTAACAGCGTATTTCAAACTTCCAGGGTTTTAAGTGCAATCGGAAATCAAGTAAACGGGAAATAGAAAGAAGAGCAGAGAACAGATCTGAAAAGGGAAAAGAAGGAAAATAAGGAGAATATACAAGTTCGAACACACACACACACACACACACACACACATATATATATATTTATATATATTGATATATTGTGTTAAATCATAAATGATTTCCGTTTTTCAAAAGCAAGTTTTAACTATTCATTTCAAACTTCGCGTGTTTTGAACGCAATCGGAAATTAACTGATCAAAGAGTTCGTTCATCGGTCATTCTCATTTCAGTTGTAAAAAAGTGCCCATCCTAATTTAATCTACTATGTTATGCCCCTAAAATTGAGGAACTGAAAGTGCATATTCAAAATGTAATACTTTGGGAGTTTAAGAATAACAAAAACGCTGCAGAAATAGCTAAAAAAAATTTGTAACATTTATAACCAAAGTGTCATTGCTGAGATTCAAAACCGAAAGTAGTTTTGAAAGTTTCATTCTGGCGATCGGTTAGTGAGAGATGAATCCTGACCAGAACGCTCATCTAACTTCGATCAAGATTCTTTTAGAGAACTGGTGGAATGCAATCCGCGCAAAAGTACTCGAGAATTAGCACTTGACCTCAACATATCACAATGCACAATCTGCCGCCACTTAAAAAAAATAGGGAAAGTGAGAAAGCTGGGCGTTTCAGTTTATCATACTCTTAATGAGAAGACTAAGGAAGATTGCTTATCCATAGCGACAAGTCTTTTTCCAAAGCAGACAAAGGACCTGTTTCTCAAGAATATCATTGACAAAGATGAATCTCTGCTGCCTATCCCAAAGTCGGACCTTCACGGTGTATGGTGGAATCGTCGCGGTATTATTAGTTTTGTGGCAACGTGTGTAAAAAGATATTCCAAGAAAACGCTCAGCATTCGTTAATGTGGGAAACATTGTGCTTCTTCATGACAACGCAAGGCCACATTCAACAAGAATCACGCTGGAAACAATACTGAATTTAGGTTGGTCTATTCTTCCCTATCCACCATATTTACTCGACCATGTACCATGTGATTTTCATCTTTTCTCGTTCTCTACAAAATGCTCTGGATGACAAAAAAATCTTCTCGAGAAGATCAGGTGAAAACATTCGCTGAAAATTTCTTGAATTCGAAAGTAGATAAATTCTACTTGAAAGGAGTCAATAAACTATCTGAAAATTACAAGAAGTGATTCAAAAATAGTGGTGCATATACAATTGGTTTAAAATCGTTGTTAAATTATTTATGAATAAATGATATTTTATCATAACGGAAATTATTTATGACTCAAACCAATAGCTGGCTATATCTTTAAATAAAAAGTTCTCAGAATCAGTGTTAGAGCATATATATCTAAGTTAAAATAGTACAGACGCGGAGTCAACAACGCTTGGTAACAGTCAGTTTATCGCCTATATATATATATGTAATGGTTATCAAGCTTTACTAGCAAACCTGCAAGAGTGATTTCGAGTCTCTTTGGGTGCCCCATTCATTCAGCCTTTTGCCACATCTAAGCAAAAAGCTTAGTAAATATCTATCTATATATATATATATATAGAGAGAGAGAGAGCGGAAGAGAGACAGCAGACAAATAGACTCCACGAAACAGATAAACATTGAGAGAGAGAGAGAGAGAGAGAGATTACAGACCAGAATTAGCCGGTTGATATTTATGAGAGACAGAGAGAGAATGAGAGATCAGAGACTAAAATTAACAGGTAGATAAATATGAAGACAGATAAATAGTAAATGAGTCAGATGGAGAGAGAGAAAGGGAAAAACAGCAATGAAGGGATACTCTACACTCCCCAGTTCTCTTGAATATGACCCTCATGATCAGTTGCAGTCCAGTGTCATAACCAGGTCAAACCCTTTTTTGGAAGGTCTTACCCTTCCGCAGTCAGCGTATTCTAAGCTGGCAGGGTGGTTCAAAACACCTACATTTTATATGTAAAAGAGGTTAAATGAATTTGCAATGAAGGGCAACAGGATCAAAAGACTAACGAATCAAAGAAGTATAACCTTTTACAAACTAAAACTTCGTTAAATTATAATTCAGATCAAGCAACTGGATTGGGTCCATTTTGAGTTAGTTTCACATAGCGATAGTAAAACGGGAAATAACGTACGGAAATGAATAAATCAGATAAAATAAAATTTAAAAAGAGACAAAGTAAAAAAAAGAAGCAAATTTAATCAAAGATTAATGCTAATAGATTTATTGCAAGTTAATCATTCATCTTCAAGTATGAATATTCGGTGATCAGAATTCAGAGATTTTTTCTTTTCTCTAATCTTTTTCCGATAAGCCAGCCAGTGTTTGAAACCAATGTGTGCATATCCAGTGGAGGGTTTTTAGGGTGTGAGGCGACAGGAATTGTAAAATCCAGCGACCAATCAAAGGTGATGGATACGATTAATTCAGAGTGGAAAAAAAAAAGAATTCTCAAAAATAGAAAAGGAAGATGTCGTATCTTTTTGTGGGGAAATACTGATTGTATTAATAAACTTTCCGATTCGTTTATTTTTTTCTAGACGATCCGTAAACGTGTTGGGTTCCCGTTGACTATGGGCACGATGCCATAGAAAGTCAATTTTTAAGCGAAGTTTAACGGTTTGAATTCAGAGGTTTTCTTCTGCGAGACCGGTTGCCATACCAAGGTTAAAGAGCCGAGCCTGCCTTAATATTTACCCATAGATGGAGGGAGAATACTTGTATTGATATCTTTCTCAAGGTATTAGCGAATATATGAAATTCAAACAGCATCGTTGAGGAACTGAAATCTGGTAGCCGAATCCATTTCCTACGACGAACGCCTCTTGAGATAATTATATAATAAATGTAAATAATTCAATCTGTTTATAGTATATTTTATGAAGCTAGAATGTATTTAATAAAAGGCTTCTGCTTTTTATCTGTTATTAGTTCATTTACTGCAAAATTAAGAAAAAAAAGTGGATATCCACCAAGTGTGCTAATTGCATAATTTTTGACAATGGAGGTACGTTTCGTTTGTTGATTCGTATTTTCCACCCTCAAAAGATTTCCGAATGCAGTTTTGATAAGTGCTTCATACTGGAACTATGGTCGAATTCCCATCGCGATGCCGTATGTAACTATGCACCCGCCCAATCCGAAACCCTGCTACATAGTCTGAGACGAGCAGCTGTAGGCATTGGTCTCCGCGTCAATGCATACAAGAAAGAATATATGTGCTTTAATCAAAGAAGCGACATCTCCACACTAAGCAGAAGCTCGCTGAAACTAGTAGACAAGTTCACCTACCTAGGAAGCTGTGTCTCATCAACCGAGACAGACATCAACACTAGCAATGGCATGGACAGCTATCGTTAGGCTATCAGTCGTATGGAAGTCAGACATGACTGTCGGTGCTGCTGTATGGATGCACTGCATGGACGCTAACTAAACGTACGGAGAAAAAGCTTGACGGCAACTACACAAGAATGCTGCGAGCAATATTGAAGAAGTCCTGGAGGCAGCACCCCACAAAGCAGCAGCTGTACGACCATCTACCACCCATCAGGAAAACTATCCAAGTTAGACAAACCAGGCATGCTGGAGACTGCTGGAGAAGTAGGGACGAACTCATAAGTGATGTGGACCTCCTTACATGGACGAGCAAAGGCAGGACGACCAGCTGGAGCCTTCATACAACAGTTCTGTACCGATACAGGATGTCGCCCTGAAGACCTACTGGAAGCGATGAACGATAGAGAGGGGTGGCGAGAAAGGGTCAGGGATATGATGGCACGACCTTATGATGATGAAATGCAGAACTAGGAGCTACTAAAAACTGGAAAATGTGAGAGGAAAATAATTTTTTTGACCGATTACTTATATTCCTAACTGGCTTGCTGAATTATTTTTTCCATTTGTTCCAATCTTGTTATTACCAGTAGATTTAGTGTGGCAAAAGGCTTTTAATTAACGTGATAACCCACATCCTTTTGTGTTGGGGTAGTTGAAGGAACTGCATAGTCCCATTTGCATATAATGCAAGGCGTACCCATAGGCTGTAATGCAATAAGGAGGTGCTGCATTGTAGAAAGATCCTCTGGAATTTATAGTTCTACGACCTCGCAAGACAGATTATCTGGGAAACCTTTGTATGAGTTTCTGCTCTGCATCGAAGATTTTAATCATTTCATAAAAAGTGAGAATTTTCTGTTGTCTGCAGTTATGAGCATGTTGTCCCTAGTATATAAAGACTTAACTTAAAGAATTAAAAACCTGTGACTAAAATTCCTTGTTATATATATATATATATATAGAGAGAGAGAGAGTGTGTGTGTGTGTTCGTCAACGGCCAAGAAAAGCGGGGTTTAATCCTAGGTGAATCATACCAAAGACTTACAAAATGGTACTTGATGCCTCCTTGCTTAACACTCAGCATTATAAGGTACGGATCAAGGGTATGTAGACAACCCAGGGAAAGGAGTAATGCCCTTCTCTACGACTCGGCGCAATAGTAACTGAAAAGGAAGCATTCGGGTTGCTCTCGACTACGGTCGGCTAACTATATATATATAAAAGGCGATTATAAAACATTTTGAAAATCAACGCAAATGTAATGTAGTTGAAGCAAAGGTGGAGGAAGATAGTTATTCATTGCTTCCCTTGTAAAGTGCGTACATGAGGTGAACTCATGAATGTGATATGTAACAATCCCAAAACCCATCTCGGTCTTTTTTATCTCTGTTCTTTGAACAATAAAGACGTGCATTTTCTTCCGTTCTTTGAACTGTAGAGACATCTTCTTTTCTTCTAGCCATGGCTGTTATACTCATTTCATCAAGTAAGCTTTTTTACTGTTTTTGAACCCCTTTCATTTACCGTTTTTTCATTGAATATGTGCATATTTCATCTGTTGTGATACGTTTGTATATTCATGTCAATATTTCTGGTATGAAGCCTATTTAATTTATTGAAAATCTTGAGGAAGAAGAATAAAAAAGATAGAAGATATTTAAATTGAATTACAGCACAGCAATCAAGAATTCACACTTGGTAATTCGGTGTCTCACCAAAGTTTAAATTTATTAAGAAGACAATATATTAGCCAGGGAAAGCTGTTGTTATGTAGCGACAGAATATCGATCATATAGAAATCTGATCTCTTTGATAAAGTAACACACGAACTATTCCAAGCTGTAGCCGTATCCATACTACTGTATAGCTGTACCACTTGGACTCTAGCAAAACGTTAAGAGAAAAAGCTAGATATGAACTACACTTGGATGCTATGTGCTGTTTTGAACAAATCCCGGAAGTTGAACCCGACAAAACAACGGCAGTTCGGCCACTTACCTCCCATCTCACAAACCATTCAA
This sequence comes from Sepioteuthis lessoniana, assembly GCA_963585895.1. Classification (NCBI taxonomy): domain Eukaryota; kingdom Metazoa; phylum Mollusca; class Cephalopoda; order Myopsida; family Loliginidae; genus Sepioteuthis; species Sepioteuthis lessoniana. Next base: position 86,299,498 of record OY757919.1, on the reverse strand, counting down.
GCAAGACGAATAAGACATATTGGACACTGCTGAAAAACTAAGAACGAACTCATAAGCGACATTCTCTTATGGACTACTTCATACGAACATACTAGTCTTGGCCGACCAGCAAAAATGTACATACATGTATGGGCACTGTGCGAACACTGGATGCCGTGAAGCAGACCTGCTTAGAGTTATGTACGATAGGAAGGGATGGCAAGAGTCTAACGAATCTGTGGTGTTGATTATAAAATGTTTCTATATGTGTAAATGAGCATATTTTGACTTTCCTTTCGTTTATTCAGATGTAGTCTGTCATTGGATAATGCTAATATTGGGCGTTGGTGAGTGGGTACTTGACGGAAGATCTTCCCGAGCATCAACCAACCCAGTCAATAACGGATTTCCCTGGCGAATATATTGTCTTCTTTATAAATGTAAACTTTAGCGAGGTACCGAATTACTCAGTGGGAATTCTTGGTTGTTTTGATGTTTTGGTTATGGTGCTGTAATCTAATTTAAATGTTTTCTCTATTTTTTTATGCTACTTCCATAAATTTAAATTACCTTTTCCGATTATAAAATGTCCAATAAATTAAACAGGCTCAGAATGTTGAAATAATATTTTTTTTCTCGTTCGTTCCCAGTGGAATCTAAGTCAGTGGACAAAACAAAGAATAACACTCCGATTCGCTTGGCATTTAGACAAAAGTCATTTCGTGGAAAAAAATCTGTGTGTATATATGTATATATATAGGAAAATACACACACACGCACACATACGGACACACACACGAGAGAGAGAGGGGGGGATATGGAGGCGTATGGTTGGTAAGATTCACAGGATTGGGTATGTACAGAATCGAATAAGTTCAGACCGGCCATCACAGTTAATTGCAAAAGTTCTCAAGGATGTGTCCGAGCATCAGACTCGCTCAGCTAGGAAATCTCTTTAATAAGCTATTTTCGAGGATTAGTTAATTTATAACAACTGTCTTCAGGGCTACAAAGTAGTTCAAATAATTTGAATGCAACTTCTCAAAAAAGATGATCGTATAAAAAAAATACAAAATTAAACGATATATATATAATAAATTTATATTAGATATATATAAAAGTAAAGTAAAGTTGGCGACCATAGTCGAGGGTGACCCGAAGGCTCCCTTTTCGATAGCTACTACACCAAGGTGTAGGGGAGGGCGCTACTCCTTCCCAGGATTGCTCTACTTTACCCTTGATCCGTACCTTATAATGCTGAGTGTTAAGCAAGGAGGCATCAAGTACCATTTTTTGAGTCTTTGGTATGACTCGACCATGTATATTTAATTCATGGAATATAGACTGCGACCCTGGGTTTCATGGAGTTGTTTGCAAAACAACAATCATCAGGCAGTTAAGAAGATGGAATGAATCGAAAATCGAAAAATACGAAACAATACAGACAAAAAACCGTTGGGATTTCGTTCATGTGTGGTTGTAAATGTGTGAGTGTATGTGGGTGTGTGCGTATGCGTGTATGTGTTAGAGTTACGTATGGATGCGTGTTTTTATAAGGTTAAGCCAGGCTACAAACGCAGCGCGTTGAGGAAGCGGATATGAATTCGAGTGTATCTTAATAATTCGTTACATTATTTTATTTCTGTGTGTGTAGGTGACTATAGCAATGGAGCAAAACATCATCACTGCATGTCGAGGAGAATGAATATATATATATATATATATATATATGCAATAATATTCTCCGCCGAAATAAATTTATGACGACTTAACCGAGTTTGAGTCTCCATTAAATTGTACTATATATATATATATATATAATATAATTGAAAAACTCAATTAGCCGTCATTTGGCTATTATGAATTTATTTCAGCTGAAAAAGAGAAACAAGCTTCTTCAGATTGCCATCGCACAATAGAGAGAAAAAAGTTATATTTTTCCAGTGAACTCATATCTAAATGCCGTCATAAAAATAGATTAAAACTCATATGAAAAAGGTTAATAATAGAAAAATTGATAGTGATAACAACAGTATATTAACATTAATGGTATCAGTATTGATATTAATATTATTGGTAAGGTAATAATGATTACCATAATAAATTAGTAATAATTGTAATAATAGTTACTTTTGATTATTATTAATAGAATTAATAATTATTATCATAACATTCATGATAGAAACGTTAACTAGAATAAAAAATAGTAAGAAATTAAACAAAGACTAAATTTTAATCTTATATGAAAATCAAATAAAACCTGTATTAATATTCTTAACTAAAAATAAATTTGATATTAGAAATTGTGTTTGTCGACACGTGTTACTTAATAAATAAATAAATACAGATTTTTTTCTTAAAATTAAATAGGTTAGCATATTTACCAACCCCTCCGCTCGGGCAGGATATGACACAAGGTCAATTTTTAAGCGGAGTTTAACAGGTTTGAATTCAGAGTTTTCCTTCTCCTTGCCTCACCAAGGCTGAATAACCTAGTCTGCCCTACTATTTACCCATAGCTGGAGGGAGAATAATTAGATTCATACCTTTCCCAAGGGTATTAGTGCTATGTAAAATGCAATCAGTCTCGTCCAGGATTTGAACTCGTGTCGCCGTGTCCATTTCCTACGACGATAACCATTACACCTGGTTATTGACAAGATTTTAGTTGCTGAGGATTTTCTGAGTTGTGAAAACAATTTTAGATACATAAAGATACATGACACCAGATATATGAGGAATTTTATAAGCCCCGAAAAGCCCGATTTATTCTTAGGTTTTGTAAAATAATAAACCGTACTTCAACAGCAGTAGGGAATTGGGTGACAGCTTTTGAAGAAAGGAGACGAACGACTTTTAGTGCAACAAAATTTATATACACTAACAACAACAACAACAATAAACAGGGTTTTACACTAAATGGAATAAACAACGAGTATGTAAGAGTTCACAAAAGAGTTCAAGATTCCGATAGATGGTAGAGGTTTGTAAGGTTTAGTTGTAAGGTAGTTATAAGGTAAAGTAAGGTAAAGTAAGGTTAGATTTGGTAAGGTTTGGTTTGCAGATAAAATGCCTGCTGGAACTTAGCTGTGTCCTGTTCTTTTTAACTTAGCTCGTGCGTTCGTCGCTCTTGGGTCCTGGCTGGTGGAAGGTACCAAATACGTTTGCCGTCAAGGACTGCTACGAATGGACCTGTTGCTAACAGCGGTGGGAGTGGCAAAAAGAGAGAGAATCTCCAGTCGTAGCTCTTTTTATGGTGGACGCCACGTAACCCCAAGGGGCCGCTGATATTCGGTGAAACAGGATCACCAGTTCCTTAACAAATTTTCTACAGATAATGATATTAAATCTTTTTTTTGACACTAACTTCTCGCTCAAGTGTTTTTTGCCCCCTTCACCTCCATGTTTTAAACGAGTTAGAATCCATTGAAAAATATAACTTTTTTCTTTCTATTGTGTGATGGCTATTTGAAGAAGCTGGTTTCTCTTTATCTCCTGAAATAAATTTATCATAGCCAAATGAGAGTTTGCTGAGTTTTTCAATTATATGGAAATTTATCCTGTAAGAAATTTATATATTAATTATCATACATTGAGCACTCCTGGAGATTTATAAATATCCCCTTATATATTCTCAAACCGAACCATTCCCAACTTTGGATATATATATATATATATAGTAAGTAAAGTTGGCGACCATAGTCGAGGGTAACCCGAAGGCTCCCTTTTCGATAGCTACTACACCAAGGTGTAGGGGAGGGCGCTACTCCTTCCCTGGATTGCTCTACTTTACCCTTGATCCGTACCTTATAATGCTGAGTGTTAAGCAAGGAGGCATCAAGTACCATTTTTTGAGTCTTTGGTATGACTCGACCTGGGATTGAACCCGGGTCTCCCGGGCCATTGGCGAACACTCTAACCCCGGTAGTCAGATATATATATATATATATATATATATATATATATATATATCGCTAATAGCCTGAAAGACGGGGGTTCAATCCCAAGTCGTATCATACTAAAGACAAAAAATGGTACTTGATATCTACTTGCTTAACACTCAGAATTATAAGGTACGTATCAAGAGTAAAGTCGCCAACTATATATATATATATATATGTATTGAATTGCGACGTTTCGACAAAAATCTTTTCTGAGGAAAAATCTGTTTACGTATATATAAGTAAAGTTAACAACCGTAGTCGGGTGGGGAGCGATCCGAAGGCTTTCTTTTCAATAGCCACTACATCGAGCGGTGGGGGGGGGGCGCTACTCCTTTCCTTAGGTTGGTCGTCTTTACTCTTGATACGTACCTTATAATGCTGAGGGTTTACTCAAGGAGGTATCAAGTAACATTTTTGAGTCTTCGGTATGACTTGGCCTGAGATTGAATTTTGGTCTCTCGGGCCATTGGCGAACACTCTACCCATTTGTTAATGGTCCGTTTTTTTTCCAAAGAAATGATTTCTGTCAAAATTTTGTCCACACACATACACAGAGACATAGACACAGACACACACACACACACATATATATATATATATATATACAGAGAGAGAGAGAGATTTATTATCAAGTTTTCTTGAATTGCAATAAAACTAAGAATATCAATGTGTCGTCAAGTGAACGACGACTTCAGTGTAAAACGAAAAAAAAAAAAAAAGGAATCGATAAACGCACAAAATAAAATATAAAATTTCGAGCCATGGTTTACTTGACCTAATAAAACAAGCAATAATGTTGTGGAGGGTATTATAATTGCAGAACATATTCTATAGTCATACACTATATAGCATATCTTTTTATGTATGAAAGAACGTAGACTTTGGTGATCATAAAATTTATCAACATATGTGCAAATGTACGCCCGGCGCGTGTAATCTCTTTTTAATTTCAATATATTCAATGATTGAAAATATTTGTGTTGTATCATAAAGAATAAAAAAGAATATGCTCAAGAATAAGTATATACAAAATTAATTGAAAATATTTTGCAGTCTCATAAAAGATTCAATGCTCAGGATAAGAGTATTTTCACAGGGGTTGGTGTGGAGTCTTTGTGACCTAGTGGCTACTGTGCGGGGCCGGGATATCGTAGTGAGTTCGAATCCCAGTTACATTATTTGTTCAATTTGGAAAGATATGAACCCCCCTTATTCCCACAGCTATAGATTAAATAGCACCTGGCCCTGTCGGCTGGGGCTGCAGAATACAACTACTGCATCACTGCAAAGGGGTAAGACTCCCCCAACGAGTGTCCTGGATATGACACTAAACAATCAGATGGTGAGGCTCCAGTAATGCTAGAGTTTTGGGGAATGCGGAGTACCCCTTTACTGCCATCATTTTCAGGTCCACCCTGGCTCGGAGAGGTAGCACCTGATCGGATATTATCTATGGGTTAAAAAGAACTAAGCTGTGCGCTTATGGTAAACTGAATTGTTTAAAATTGAACTCTTTCTTTGTATAAAATAGATTTGGCATTAAATAACCTACCATGGTTGATATGCCATAAAAGCAAACCAAACTGAACTAAATATCACCACAACTGTCCTTTTACAAGGACTGCCTTGGAAGTATGTAACCCATGAATTTTGACATGCCATTAAACAAGGAAACAAAAACCAATGTATTTACCAGATACATGGGCAGGATGCAACACAAAGTCATTGTAAAAATTAAGAATTTTCCTTCTCAACTGTTTGTCGTACCAAGAATAAAAGAGCCTAGTTTGTCTTCTTATTCATCCATGGGTAGAAAGAGATGAGGTGAAGTCATGTTTTTTTCTTCTTTAGATTAAAACGAGATTTCAGACCGTGTATAAGATTAAGCGGGGAAAAACCACGGGGTGGTTTCTATGTTTAATGGCATAGCAACCTTTATGGGCTATTTAATACCAAAACCATCCCTGCTGAACAGCAGCAGTGACACAATTTAATTCAGGGCTGGGGTGGGGATAAGGATTTCCTATCTTTCCTAATCCGAAAGGGAGCGTAATCGTGTGACTGAGATTCGAACCCACTTACTACAATATGGTAGTTCAGTACTTTAGCCGCTACATCACAGAAATTCCACCCCAACCCCAGTGAAATTTTTTTATTCTGAGCATTGCATCTTTTATGAGACTTCATCATCATATCATGCTGCCAGTACGGATTTCTTTGACTCATTGTCACCACTTGTCTCTATCATCCATCGCTTCGGGCAGGTCTTCTAGAAAACATTCCGTGTCCGTAGAGAACTGCTATTGATTAATTCTAGTTGGTCGTCCAACACTTGCTCGTCCGTGTTAAGGGGTCCATCGGAAAACGTCGCTTATAAGTTCGTCTTAACTTCTCCAGCAGTGTTCCGCATGTCTTATTCGCTTTATTTGGATGGGTTTAGAGATGAGAGGTAAGTGGCCGTACAGCTGCTGTTTCGTCGGATGTTCCTTCCAGGATTTGTTGAATATAGCTTGTAGCATTCTTCTTTATCTCTATACGCTTAGTCAGCGTTTATGTGGTGCATTCATATTGTAGAATTGTCTATTGATGAGATAAAAATACAACCATCGAAAGATTACCATGACTCTCATCATTTTATGAGACTCATTACGTAAACTTTTTAGTTAAATTTGGGCATACTTAGTCTTAATCAAATTCTTTTTACCCAGTCGGCTGGGGCAGTAAAATACACCGACTGCACCTCTGCAGAGGGGTAAGACTCCCCGACGAGTGTCCTGGATATGACACTAAACAATCTGATGGGGAGGTTCCAGTGATGCTGGAACTTTGGAGAATGCAGAGCAACCCTTCATTGTCATTGTTCCCAGGTCCACTCTGGCTCGGAGTGGTAGCACCGGATAGAGCCCTATCTATGGGTTAAATAGAACTGCATACTTAGGCTAAACTGAATTGTTTGAATTACAACTGTTTGATTAAACTGAATGGCTTGACATAGAACTGTTATTGACAAATAAACTGTTCTTACATTTAAATTGTGTGCTTATGCTAAACTGAATGATTTGAAATGGAACTGTTTTTGACATTGAAATTCTACTTACACTAAACTTAATTGCTTAATATAGAACTGTTTTGGCATTTAACTGTGTGTAAACAAAATCTGTACTTATCATCATCATATCGCGCTGGTAGCACGGATATCCCTGACCCTCTCTCGCCACTCCTCCCTATCGTTCATCGCCCTAGGTAGGTCTTCAGGACAACATCCTGTATCCTCACATGCTGAATGTACGTTCGAGCTGGTCGTCCTGCTTTTGCGCGGCCATGTGTGGGGATCCATAAGAGTACATCTCTTATGAGTTCATCTCTGCTTCTCCAGCAGTGTCCTGCATGTCTGGTTCGTCTAACTTGAATAGTTTTCGTGATAGGGGGCAGGTGGCCGTACAGTTGGTGTCTTGTGGGGTGCTGCTGCCAGGACTTGTTCAGGATTGCACGCAGCATTCTTGTGTACTTGCCATCCAGTTTTTTCTCCAGCCGTTTTGTTAGCGTCCATGTAGTGCATCCATATAGCAGTATCGATGTGACCGCTGCCTGGAAGAAACTGCGTTTCATTTTATCGGTTAGGTCTGATTTCCATATAATCGATAGCCTATTGATAGCTGTCCATGCTTTCGTTAGCCTCGTTTCGATGTCCTTTTCGGTTGATTCGACGCTGCTTCCTAGGTACGTGAATTTGTCTACTAGTTTAAGTGGGGTTCCTTCTAGAGTGGAGATGTCCCCCGTTTGGTTATAGCACATATATTCCGTTTTGTGTGCATTAACATAGAGGCCTACGCTTGCTGCTGCTCGTTCCAAACTATGCAGAAGTTTTTCGGCTTGGTCAGGTGTATTTGCCAGTATCGCTATGTCATCGGCGTAGTCGGCGTCGGTAATTGTTGTTGCGGGGTATCTTCCGCTTCTTTTCTTCGTCAGTTCGAAGCCATTCTCTTTGATTTTGTCAATCGATGTTCTAAGTACGTAGTCTAGACAAATGATAAAGAGGTACGGGGCCAGCGTGTCCCCTTGTAGTACTCCTGCTACAATGTCAAAGTGTTCCGTGTCTCCATTCGGTGATCGTACTTTTACTTTAGTGTTTCTATAGAGAATCGTTATTGCCGCTACGGTTTCTTTAGGTATGCCGTACGTTAGTAGGATTTGTTCCATCTTTCCTCTGTGAATGGAGTCGAAAGCCTTGGTAAAGTCGACAAATATTAATGTCGCTTGTAGGTTCTTTGCCCGTACACCTTCAAGGATTCTGCAGATGGTTATATTTGTGAGGTCGTGGATCTATTTCTTCGGAAGCCATTTTGGTTTTTTCTAAGTATGATGTCGATTTTGGGTTCTATTCGGTTTCGTAGTAGGGCATTGTAGATTTTGGCAGCTATGGATGTAAGTGTTATGCCTCGGTAGTTTTTGGCTAATCCGAGGTCCCCCTTTTTAGGGGTTTTTGACAATTAAACTGTGTACTCATGCTAAACTGAATTGTTTGAAACAGAACTGATTATTTGTATAAAAATTGATTTGGCGTTAAATAATCTACAAAGGTTGATATGCCATAAAAACCAACCAACCAACCAACCAACCATCAAATTCTTTTTTATTTTTTGTTTATAGATAATGGAACAGTTACAGGAAGCACAAAGATATAATTAGATAGAGCATTTTTTCTGCTATAAACCATTATTTTTCGACATAGTCACTGCCATTGGCTATTTAGTTTTGCAAACCGAGAACATGAACCATGATACTTCACTTATAAGAGGATCATTCTGAAAATAATGCCTGCGATCTTAACCCGTTGTCAATAATTAATGATTGTTTTATTTGTTTAATGACATATCAACTCCTTATGGGTTAATTAAAGTAATAATTTGATTCATCACAAACTGCACAGTAAAAATGAAGATTAACGTCCAATGTAGTCTCTGCTCTTAATTGAACTGGCGTATATATATATATATCATTCTCTTAATCCTATTTACCCAACCCCTCCGCTCGGGCAGGATATGACACAAGGTCAATTCTTTAAAGCGGAGTTTAACAGGTTTGAATTCAGAGTTTTCCTTCTCCTAGACTAGTTGCCTCACCAAGGCTGAAGAACCTAGTCTGCCCTACTATTTACCCATAGCTGGAGAGAGAATAATTAATATATCATTCTCTTAATACCCTGTCCGGTGGCAAAAGCTGCTTGGTAGCGCTAGGAGTGGCAGTACCACCTTAAGTTACCGAAACTGTGTTATCACCCCTGGTTGGCGGCTGATGAGGGCAGTGTATCGCAGGTGCTTTCAAACGTTGTATGATGAAAAAAAAAAATTTCATTCCAATTGTAACAATATTTTTAATGTTCCATGGCAATTTTTGAATCAGGCATTTTTTTTTTATTTGTCCATCGTCATTTGTTTGCACACAATCATATGACATCAAATCTAATGCTAATAATATTCAAACAGATATTGCTAGGTTTAGTTTCTTTGTTTAATGGCATAAAAACCTTCGTGGGTTATTCAGTGCTAAAGTCATCCTTGTAGAAGAACAGAACTAATACTATTTAACCGTTAGCTGGTGGGGATAAGAGGGTTCATACCTTTTCTAAGGGTATTTGTTTGAAAGAGAATGTAATATCTTATTTCGAAGTCTCAATCCAGCACGTTAGCCACTACTCCACGGAGACTCCTTACTAAAAACAGATATATTTGACCCATAGATAGGAATCAAACGGGTACTACCATTCTATGTAACGTTACGTAGCCGCTGTTATTCAGTCGAAGAGAGGAGTTACACATCAGGTAGCTATTTTTAATTCTTAGCACCACGACAGCTCAATTTAATAATGAAGCTTTAATTCGTTTTTTTTTTCTTTACACTTTAATGTGCCCTTATTTCTGGTTATATTGAACTTATTTTTTTAGAAAATAGAACATTTTACGAAAACCATAAAAATAATCCTCTAAATCGTTTCTATTAAAGTAAGGAAGCCCTTTCGCGCCATTATTACCAGTCATTTGACTCTTATCTCTTATCATACCATCTTTTGGTTACTGTTCGTTCAATAGCTGATAAGAGCTGATGTCAGACAGTTGCAGTGCTGAGAAAAGCCCTTCTTAGATTATATCAGCTGGAGTGATGATGGAAGAAAGTGAGGGATGAGAGAATAGAATACTTTTAAAATTTTAAAGATTTTGTTGACTTAAAAAACGTTTTAAAACATCTGCGTTTTAATTTCTATTTTCTGCTCTAAAATAAACAATTTCTCTATTTACATAGTTTAACTGATTTTTATTAAAAAAAACAAAAGTATGGACTCCTAAATCCCACAAGTTATGGATTAAATAAGTACCTCGGTCTATGGGTCAAATTGGTAGAGTGTTCACCAATAGCCAGCGAAACTGGGGTTCCATCCCAATTCAAGTCATACCAAATACTCAAAAAATGGTACTTGATGCCGCCTTGCTTAACACTCGGCATTAAAAGTACAGTTTAAGAGTAAAGTGGACCAATCCAGGGAAAAGAGTAGCGCTTTCCCCTACACCTCGGTGTAGTAGCTTATGAAAATTAAGCCTTCGGGTCGCCCTCGGCTAAGGTCACCAACTTTGCTTTATTTTTTTTTTTTTTACAATGATGGCTTTGGTATTAAATATCCCTCGAAGGATGTTATGCCATTAAATAAAGAAATCAAACCAAATCTATATATTACAACAATATATTCGAATATACGTACACATGATTTAGTATTACCCATAAATAAATACACTTGTATCATTAAAAAAAACAACCTAACCTTCTTATAAATCAAGATTTCATTATTTCTAGTAGAACATTATACAATGAAAACGGATATCATTAAGTATTATTTATTATTAGAGCTTCCTGCTCATGCAGTGTGCACTCTTAATTGCATCTTGTTGGATAGTTATCATATTTCTACTTGGACAGCTATATATTCATATTTTTGGCTACGGGGTCTCAATTCTGCAGAGTTTGGTAATAAATAACACCTAATAATAACCAACTGATAATCCGCTATAAATAAGAAAATTTTGATATCTGTTATAGAGAAGAAAGTTAACTTTTCATTAAAAACTGCGATCTTAACCCGTTCGTTATGGGCAACTATATATATATATATATATATATATCCAAAGATGATTGCCGTCTCTTCAATTGCGCCCGGAGAGAGAGAGAGAGAGAGAAAGAAAGAGAGAGGGCGCGTGTATGTGTAAGTGGAGTTCTGGCATAATGGCTAAAGTTCTGGACTTGGCCGCAAGTCAGCGAGTTTGCATTCCACTTGGGCTATAACTTTCGGAAGAACACACTTGGGAAAGGCATGAACCTCTTTATCCTCACAGCTATGGGTTAAATAGTATCACTGCTGTTATTCCACATGGATGGCTTTTTCGGTTATGGATGTTAAATAAAATATTTTATTAAAATATTTTATCAAACATAAATCGGTGATTTAACATCACTAGTTATCATTCTTCCTAGTCCTGATAATGGTTCATTTGAACCGAAACGTTAAAACGTCGACTTTCTCTCTCTCTCTCTCTCTCTGGTAGACTCTCCAGTATGACGTCTCAATAGCTCAGTTAAAACGCGAACCGTTGGACTACCTGAGCTGATGAATTGTCTATAGTGAGGAAGCCTTGTGTCAGACCAACTGTTAACAGAAGAATAATGCACGAACACACACACACACACACATATATATATATATATATATTCCATTTGGAAAAGTATGAACCCCCTTATAACCCCAGCTCTTGGTTAGATAGTACCGCAAGTCTTCCACAAGAGGGATGGGTTTAGGATTAAATAAACCATGTGGTTGATATGTAATTAAACAAAGGAAGCAAACTATACACACACATACACACAAATAAACTCTATTCTGCATATTACTCTAAGATTATGCACTTTAAAAGCTCTTAGAGAATAGAGCCATTTCCAGTAGCAGCTGAATGATAATTTGCGACATTAACAAGTGAAAGTCTTTTTTTATTAATCAATTTGTCGATATAATGGAGGTAACTATAAAAGCAAGCTCCTTCTTAAATAATGACATCAGTCGCATTTTGGACTTTTGTTGCCACAGGAACTCAACGAGTTAATTGATTGTCTGATCTAAATTTATCACTAGGAAAAGTTTACACATACTTATTGGATCCAAGGAAAGATTTTAACGCGAAATGTGTTCAGTGATCAATAAGAAGCCATAATGCCGCAAGGCATAACTAATCATACAAAATTTAAATTCCCAAGTTAAAAAGAAATTAACTGATTATTTACTTTGCTAAAATAGTTATTCATGTTTAATTAAACATTAATAATTACGCTGATAAGTAGTTTTTCAATCTGGAGATGTAATATAATGACGTAACAATTGCTTAGATAGGATTAACAGTCCGAATAAAAACCAAACATTTTTGAATCGATAAATCTTTTGTGTAACTTTTTTGTCTCTTTGAAAGTCCATAGTCTTTCGACTTTTTCTTCGACGATGTAAAGGCATTCAAACGTTTTTTTTTTGTATTTTCTTTTCTCTTTTCGTGGAGGTTGAAGAAGATTTACCAGATGTCAGGCGTCTTCTTCTTCCTCAAATCTAAAAATATGATTATAAAAATGTTAACTTTAAAGCATTAAACGATACGAAACCAAGGCACTTACTGGTTCATTATAAGTATTCGTTTCATAAACTGATATGGTCTCAGTCTTGACCCATTACCCGGAGATGGGTACTTCGATTCGTCTAACATCACTATTTGAAATTAGATGTATTATTTTTGTGAAGCTATAAAATGTTAAACTCACGAACAATGAGTTGTGAGACTAATATGCGTTCTCCAGTTATTTCTAAGTTCTTAATTCACCAGAGACGGTTTGGTTGGATTTCTTTATATAATGGCATATCAACATTCGTAGGGTGTTTGACTTTCGTGAGCGACCACCCTTTGCGGACTTCCTGCTTCTGCCGGATGCAATATACCATCCTCACGAGTGCTCTCTAGGTGGGTGGTATAGAGCGTTTTGTCTGATTCGCCGGGGCATTGTGGGTGTTCATCCTACAGCTCGTACCTGCTTTACAGGGCTGAGTTTATTGTTTGGTGCCTGAGGCGACCCAATTGGGGAATGCCGACGGGATCAAGCATTTTCAATGACGGCCGCACATGAGTCGCTTTGTGCGTGGCTCCCCTCATTAAAATGACCTTGTTTCAAATCCTACCCGATTAGATTGTTTCGTCGGATCAGAGTGACTCAGGGACTTTTTGGGGAAGCACATATTAATGTAGAGATTTTATTAATTAATTCATTTTAACGATATATCAAGCCATCGTGGGTTATTTTATACCTAGAGGTTAGGGAAACCTGTTCACTATTTGATTTTTATTGACATTCTTCTGTCGTTGTTTCTTAAGAGATTATTTTGCTTACAAATCGACTAAGAATAATTTTTAAGCAAATCTATTTGACGCAAAGATGAGATCCTAACAAGTACAAATATTTAGGGTCAGAGAGGGTCTGGAAGTAATGACAATGAAGGGTTAATCCACACCCCCTTGATATCCAGAATTTAGGCATCACCATCAGATGCAGTTTAGTGTTGAGAAGAGCAGACGTGGTAGATTGCTCCTGAGCGGCGAGCACATGGGGCCTCCCTCCTTTATATTCTTGACCTGAGAAGAGCAAGTGGTTTCTACCTTTTTGCTGTATAGACTTTTCTGTTTGTTACTTGAACTCTTGTGGCTCTTGTATAGTTTAGGTAGGGAAATGAATTCTCTACTCAAATTGGGTAGAATTGAATATCTTATTATATTGATTGACTTGTTCTGTTTCCTACTGAATATTCTGTGTTAGGTTACTCTCTTTGAGATAACTTAATTCATTCACCTCGTTAAAGCTTATAGTGTTATACAGAGGAATACTCTTTTTAGGGGGTCACCCCTTTCCAGGGGATGCGCTCAGAGTATTCTAAGCGTCGCTAACAAGTATATCGAATTTGTTTTGAAGTTAGTATCTGGTAGTGATCGAAGAATTGATACACTGACATACTTTCATAATTGTAGTCTTCTTGAATACTTTTCTTCCGTCCGAAAATAGCCGCTATATTTGCATTTATATATTTCATACACCGTCCACCATGTCCAGGATCCGGGAGACTTGGGTTCAATCCCAAGGCAAGTCATACCAAAGACACAAAAACGGTATAGCGTGTATATATATATATATATATATAGTAAATATATGTTGTGTGTATATGAATATTATATATATACATATATATATATTGTGTTTAAATATATATATATATATATATATATATATATATTGTGTCCGTATATATAAAGTAAAAAGTAAAGTTGATGACTGTAGTCGAGGGATAATCGAAGGCTCCCTTTTCATTAGCTACGAGGTGTTGGAGAGGGTGCTACTCCTTTCCCTGGATTGCTCTACTTTACCCTTAATCCCTACCTTATAATGCTGAGTGGTAAGTGAAGTGTTAGCAAGAGCCATTTTCTGAGTCTTTGCTAAGACTCGACTTGGGATTGAACCCCCGTGTAAAGCTTGTTTGAATTTAGAATTTTTTTCTCCAAGTCTTGCTTGACAAAAACAATGAAAAAAAACCTGTCTGTCCTACAATTTCCTTAAGAGCCTCAGCTCGAAAGTGAAACGTAAACTGCCATGTCCATGTTTTGAACTCGGGCCACCAGATTCATTTCCTACGACAGTAATTGGTATGCAAAGTACGCCACCTCATACACTAAAAGTAACTATTATTATGGGTCAGACATCGTATTACAAATAGGTATTACATGATCTTTGATCTGATTTTCATTTCTATGTAATCTGTTTAACTAAAATTTCATGAAGTGAGATTTTTAAAAAATGCACTGGATTGAGTCTGCTAGAGAATAATAACTATTTTTTTGTTCATTAAAAGAAACGAGAATCAAAGAAAAGTACAAAAACCAAGTTTCCCATTTATAAGACGTTCAACCATTTTGTTTTATTCACTATGAGGAAAGATCACTGTTATTTTTTTTTAAAAGCAACTGATTTAGTCGCAATCTAAAACAACAAAGAAAAAGGAAATGATTTCAAAATCTAGAAAAGTCTTTAAAACATAAATTAAATTAACGACAGTATTTTTCAATCAAATTTTGCTTCTTTTTCGTCTTTAGTTTTATTTCATTTTAATTTGATTTTTTTTTATTATCAGAAATAACTAACTAAATAAATGATTTAAGAATGTCAGCCATCTTGTTTCAGAACGACATTCATTCTCTTTGTTGCTTTTCTTTTTTCGCACAGAGAGAGAGAGAGAGAGAGAGAGAGGAGAACAGTAGAGATTGTTACAAAATGAGATTAATATCAGGGGGAGTTAACTTACAACAGGCATAAACCGTTACAACTCTAGTATGGAATTTGAAATATGACTTAAAATAGTACTAAACTTCTCACGTAATAGATGTTATATTCAGTGAATGTAAATTTAATAATTTTCATTAAATGGTGTTCCTTGTTTAGTAAACCTTGTAAACAGTTCTCTCCTCGTTTCTTTTTACTGATGGTAATCTTTGTCTCCTATTGTATATTCAGCTCTAAGAAGTGACATTCGAATTTCAGGTAAAGGGGAGACAATGCACTTATTTTGGCACACACAAACCACTTTTTTTCCTCAGAATTCACTCCTACTTGTTGCCACTTTTAAGTTTGATAACCAAACATTCTGGTTTCATGAAACATGTCTCAAATTTATCAAAGTAATTTTTTCTTCCTTATTTAGTAATTCCATATCTTGTTCCTCTATCTTATGTTGAAAAATAAACCTCGATTATTGATTAAAATAATTTATTAGGGCTATGTTCCGACAAGCCAGGCTATCAAATAAAATAAGTTTTGTCTTAGATTTGTTCTAAGTTTATTTTTCTTCGATTAAAAATAACGGAAGAAACGTTTTCTACGAGTGGTGAATCCATGTTTTTCCTGGAGTTATATAAGACATATCATAGGAAATATATCTTTTATGAAAGAATCACACTTAAAATTCTTTTACTAAGTTTGTTGCTGTAAGATAATTCTTGTGGATTTTGAATTCGTGCGGAATAGCATTTTTAAAACAACAAAATTCTTTATTTAGCGGAGATAAATACGAAATCCTTATCAGAACTCTTCACTCCTTTCAAAATAGAAGCATCAATGTCATTATGAACAGCTGTTAGAACTGGAACCTAGTGGATTCCCGAATCGTCTACTTATCATTAATCGAAGTTATTTATTTTTTTCAATATTCGCAACAATCTTACACAGTTTGAGACAAGATCAATTTGGTTTGAATTCAGAATTTTCCTTCTCTGAGACTGGCTGTCTAACCAAAATTTAAGAAAACCGTCCGTCCTGCTCATTATTCATAGCTGAAGGGAAGTGATGGATTCATGCCTTTCCCACGGGCATTATCATGAAAACTGTTGTGCAAAGAGCACCGACCAGAGGGTATAGAAGATGGTTTGGTTGTGGTATGTTGTTGTTGGGAAATTCTGAGGTTTCTAACTGATACTGTCCTTTTTATCGTCATTGTAACGTAGACATAGGCAAGAAAACTAACAGGGACTGGTATGCCCCGTGGTTGCTCAGGCATATGTCAGAGAACGCAAAGGTTGACATGGAAAACATAAAACTCCGCATAAAAATTTGGTAAATGCATGTAAAATAAAAGAACAAAAATCTTCGTAAATTATCAAATTCAAACAGACGAAGTAAAAATATGTACAATCTTTATATACCGCTCTTAGGCTTGACTGTTTGGTTGGGGGGAGATAAAAGCTAGAAAGATATCATTGAAAATGTGTGTGTACCATATTCACAATTAACGCTATGTGCGAAATGGACATATAATCCTATTTACCCAACCCCTCCGCTCGGGCAGGATATGACACAAGGTCAATTTTTTAAGCGGAGTTTAACAGGTTTTAATTCAGAGTTTTCCTTCTCCTAGACTAGTTGCCTCACCAAGGCTGAAGAACCTAGTCTGCCCTACTATTTACCCATAGCTGGAGGGAGAATAATTAGATTCATACCTTTCCCAAGGGTATTAGTGTTATGTGAAATGCAATTAGTCTTGTCCAGGAATTGAACTCGTATCGTCGTGTCCATTTCCTACGACGATAACCATTACACCACGGGCACCTCCCGTGAACATAGGAATCTCGAAATTCGAAAACACGTAACGACTTCTTGTTCAGGTACGAAACCTTTTTATTAACTTTGAGTTGAAGGTTTCGACATAAGGAGGAGAGACAATCTTCTATGCTGTCTTATTCATTTGGCCCCCATCTCGAGCGGCCCCCATAGGTCGCAAGTTCGCCTCGCATCTGCGAGCTCCAAAAGTCGATCCTTCTCGTTTGGCGTCTAGTACCCAACTCTCTTTCTTCAAATCTCCACAAACCTCAGCGCGCTTCCGGTGCGTGACGTCACTCGCACTCCGTCACCCATTGTGTCTCGGAGTATTGTGACATCTGAGTGACGCCTCCATCCGCCCATGCGCGCCCGCGTTAACACCTGCCTCAATGTTGCACCCAATCAACCCATGTGCTGAGCCGAAAGGTTCTCAGCCTAACCAAACTCAAAGGCATGAACCGAAATCCCTCGGCTATTATATTACATATGGTTTGTTCTTTATTTTTTTAGAATGTGTTTTAAGGGTTTGAAAGAAGTTATCATTTAAGACATGTCGTGGTGGCGATATTATGGAGTTGGGAGTCTTATGTTTAGGCTGTGTACTGCAAGCAAGCGGTTTTGTTTCATATCTGTCGAATTTGTGGGTTTCATCTTCTTCCGTCCTTTTTCGGACCTCCCATCTCACTGATAGACTTTACAGCAGATTTTGACAGTTTCTTGTCAGTGAGATTTTTTTCTTTAAAATCTCGTTTTCCAGTTTCTTTGTTTATTTACATCTCCCAGAATTCCAGAATTGTCCACTAGTTAAGAATGGGCAAGCAGAAAATTGTAAAGTGCTTTAGTGGTAAGCAAGATATTTTAGTCCAGTCCTCACTCTCCAAAGTCCCATATTTGAATTAGTATATCCTTGATATATTATTACTGAACACAGCAGTAGGCCCCGGACGATCAGACGTAATCACCTCCTTCTTTCTGGGCACGAGCAATGAAGACAGGAGCCCAGCCTTTTCTTCTTAACTGTAGTGTTCAAGTCTTTGCTTAAACACCAATGTCCTTTTCAAGATTACTTCAGGTCTTATCTCGTCACTACTGCCCTTTCAAGTTAGTTGACAATTTTCCAATCAACACCACGTTGACAATGACAGCAGCCAGCCAGATGAGGCGAATACTCGGTGTATACGACCAGTCCACAAGCTGACAACATTCGGACCAACATCGACTTCGCTAGTACAGCGGCGATGCATCGCAATTCTGACCAAATGACCCGGCCTTCGATCTGCTAGCTTCATGACTTCTGTCTACGAGCAGATGACATCGCTCGGACGACTGTCGACATTTAATCATTTCAACGAAGCTAACGTCGACCAAACCCAGGTTACTTGCTGAATCAACGACTGGAACGTTGATTAGGCGGTTTCTGTGATCTGACACGTCCGATTCTCTGACCATCTAGGGACAGCTGGCCATATAGCAGCACACCAACGACCTCTTCAAGATCATGTAGACTCACTGTGGCCAAAAACTATTTGACAGCTGAGGATACACTTTCGACGCAACATGAACTTTATCGAAAATCCATTTAACGAATTTATAGCCATAAAAGTTGGTATTTAAATTTACTCTTTTGTTTTTGTTATCCTTGCTTTTTCTGTGTCCCTTAAATGATTTCTAAAAGTTTGCGGGTTCGACATATTTATCGGCCCCACAACAACAGTGTACAAATTATTTGCATTAGGAATACACACACACACACACACATATATAATTGTGCAAAAACCCTCTTAAGAAAAACAACGATAAAAGGTAAATTTAAATGTACAATGAAGGAAATTCCCTAACCTCAAGGCATAAATTGAGCCTAGAAAGGTTGAAATGCCGTTAAAATCAATCGATCGAGTCGGCCTAAGAGGTCTCTTAATGAACATGCCAATTAATTTTTAATTGCATGTCGACAGTTACTTTTAGTCAGCACTTTTTGGGGAAATGAACCTAGTGGGTAGAGTGTTCGCCAATGGCCCGAGAGACCTAGTTTCAATCCCAGGTCGCGTCATACCAAAGACTTTAAAAATGGTACTTGATGCCTCCTTGCTTAGCACTCAGCAATATAAGGTACGTATCAAGAGTAAAGTGGAGCAATCCAAGGAAAGGCGTAGCGCGCTCCTCTACACCTTGGTGTAGTAGCTATTGAAAAGGGAGCCTTCTGGTTACCCTCGACTGCGGTCGCCAACTTTACTTACTTAGGAAAGGGCGTACTGATATATTCAGGCATTTAGGTTTTTTGCAGTAATCGTTAATGGACGACAGACACTAACACATTAAAATAACAAACATTTTCTGGACGGCCTGAAATTTGTAGATAATATTCTTTTATCGATTTAGAAGATGGTGACAATGAAAAATAAATGACGAGGAACCAAAGATATTGCGTATTACAATTTTTGTTTGGTTCCTTTGGAGAGAGAGAGAGAGAGAGAGAGGGGCATAAACTTACAGATTGATAGGGGATGTTGAAACAGTAAAAGAAATTTACTCTTGTGAAAAAGCAGAAAGATTTTATTTTTGTTACAACGCAATACTTCTTCACTGCTGAATAGCGTGCGTCTCCGCTTGCTGAATTTTATATATTTATTTATTTATTTATTGCACGTGAAATGCCTGGAAAAATTCATCGAGACAGAAGAAGAAGAAGAAAAGATGGCAAGGGGGGTAATAAATACCCGGAGAACCGGAAAAAGTGAATAACAGCAATTTATCACTTTCCCGGTGCATCATACGAAGGGCCGATACAGTATGAGATTGTTAGAAACGAATGCAGAACAAAACAGTTTCGCAGATCTTCAAAATGAAAAAAGGAAAATTTTCTTAGTGAGAAAACAGTAGAGAAATTTATCACGTTTAGAGCATATCTTTAAAACTACAACCAAATATAGTTCTCAAATACTTTATAGATTCACAGTTAGTCATTTTATATTGTAACAGTCTTTAATACCTAAGTATTCCTTATTGGTGAGGTATAGAATCCGTTGAATATATTCCTTGTAGAGGGATAGAACCCCCACCAAAGCACCTGTTATGGAGATATGGGCAGTGGGGAATATCCCTTAAATTGCCATTACTCCCAGATCTACTCTAAACCGAAGTGATTAAACCTGTTAGAGTCCCATCAAAAAGTCTTATAAAAAAATTTCAAATGTTTCTCAACAAAACTGAGTATCATGAATGTTCATACGTTAAATAGTTTTTTTAAATGTATTTTTTAAATTGTTTATTTTTTTCGTAGACGTTCTATATTAAAACCAAAACTTGTTAGTTCCATAATTTATCATTCAATGAATAAATATCTTCAAAGTATTTCTCATAAGTACTTGAACTCTTCGCATCTTTGAAAAATTAGTATTCAGAAATTCTAAGACATTTTTAAATCCTGAATGCCCGGCAGGCTGATGGCTCTACCATTTTCAGAGAGAGAGAGAGAGAGAGAGAGAGAGAGAGAGAGAGGAGGAGGATCAAAGGTCTTCTTGGCCAGTTCTTGAATATATATTGACTATTAACCAGGAAGTAGACAAATTATGAATCGCTATAAACATGATAAAAATCACAGAAAGATATATGCCCAACAATATATATATATATATATATATATATATATATAAGGAATGCTTGTTTACCCATAAAAATCCTGAGCTTTGAATGTCTCATAGATTGGCTTGAGTTACTGATTAATACAAGAGCCTCAAAGGTTGGGTAAAGTCTTTTAATATCATATCCATGTGAGGCTAAACCCACTTCTGATTGTTGAAGTCCATATTTAGTGAAATAATGCGTATTCTGGTTTTGGTTCAGTAAATTGATATGTTAATAAATCAAATAAGAATCAAAAGACATCGAGACAGTTTTTTACGCCGAGTTACATCAGAAATTCTGCTTAATAAAAGAAAGCTTAATAATGAAAAAAAAATATTGCATTGATTTTGCAGCACACACGCACACACATGTATATATATGTATATATATACATGTGCGTGTGTGCTGCAAAATCAATGCAATAATACATACATATATATATATATATATATATATATATATATTACATAATCTACTAGAGTGTCATCACAGTTAACGGTACTTTATGAATGACATATTTCACATTATCCACCGACATTCAGGTAATAACTGCATCAGGATACAGACTTCATGGCTCCCATATATATATATATATATATATATATATATATATATATATACCACTATATGATAAGATAAAACAGTGTATAAACACTTGACTCCAATTTTCATGTTCTCGATCCTCAGGTGAGCTTATATCTACATGTTTGAAGTCCGTGATAGAGGTGAACATTCTTGTGAAAAGAAGATTATATTTTACAGTTTTAGGACGTTTTTAGTAGTAAATTTTAATCATAAGTGTGAAGGTGTATGTGTGCGCGCGCACACACACACACACACACACACACATACACACACACACATATATATATATATATATATATAATGTATAATCAAAACTTGATGACGTCTAGCCTGAAGTCTAGATGTCTAATCATCGTTAAGAAGAGTCAATGCTAATTAATGTTTTTGATCAAAGCATTTCCAATGAGCAGTTGGAGGTGAAACAATGGATTGTGAGAGTGCAGCGTCATTCGAATCACTTGGTCTTATCCGTTCAACTTTTTATAGCATCCAAAACTGAAAACTCATTACAAATCTAAAGTTTGTGAACACGTCGTATATTAAAAAAGGCACGACGATACGGACGATAGTAAAAGGGAAATTTTAGGAAATACTTGATTTATGCAAATCTATGTAAGTTACTGAATGACAAGGGGATTGTTTATATAAATTTCTGAGATGAAACGTGGTAATTTTTATCACTTAGAGTATTCGGACTTATTCTCATCTTCATTGTCCTATTCACTTCAAAGTGAAATCATCTGAAGGTTGCCGGTTCAATCCTGACTTCTGGTAAATAACAAGGAATATTTATAATAGCTCAACAGTTGTACCCAGTCATCATCATCATCATCATGTCGCGCCGCCAGCACGGATCTCTCTGACCCTCTCTCGCTATCCGTCTCTATCGTCCATTGCTCCCGGTAGGTCTTCACAA
Organism: Sepioteuthis lessoniana; assembly: GCA_963585895.1. Taxonomy (NCBI): domain Eukaryota; kingdom Metazoa; phylum Mollusca; class Cephalopoda; order Myopsida; family Loliginidae; genus Sepioteuthis; species Sepioteuthis lessoniana. Next base: position 86,277,241 of record OY757919.1, on the reverse strand, counting down.
GGCTACATCCTGTATCGGCACAGAACTGTTGTAGATAGGTTCTAGCTGGTCGTCCTGCTTTTGCTCGTCTATGTGATTGTGTTCACAGGAGTGTGTTGCTTACGAGTTCGTCCTTACTTCTCCAGCAGTGTCCTGCATGTCTGGTTCGTCTAATTGGATTAGATTAATCTATCCCCGTGGATTAGATAAAGCGTTCGGTTAGAAGTTCTGTGAAGGGTCCTGAGTTCATCATGGAACACCTGAAGAAAGTCGAAGAACGCACCAGCGGAAACGTTTTGAATGTAATAATGAAGATGAGATCAGTAGTTAAGGTGCTTATTTTGAAGAAAATTAACATTTCATTCTTTGTTCATTTCTGTCGTCTGTCTGTAGTGTCAGTGGTCTATGGTATTGAACGCTTGGAAGTTGTTTTCGTGTATGTGTCGAATTAGAGTACCATAATTTACCACAAAAATTATTTGAGTACGAGAAGAAAACAATTCGGACATTTGTTGCTGAGGGAATGTATTATGATTTAAAATTTCATCGTGGTAAACTATGTAAAACAATTTACAGCCAACTAACGACATATTCAATTGCTTGAACGACCTTAATAGAACGAATACAGAAATATGAAAACTAAAAGAGCAAAGTCCTATCATGTAGTTGAAGAGTCCTTAATTACGTACCTATGAGCTAGAACGAAAGATTTTAAATGAAGAAATATTTAAGACATGCGATTGTTGGTAGTTGGTGGGGATCTCAAGCTTCTCTACTGTCCAAGCAGAAAGTAGCGCACCCACTCGTATGTACTTCTGTTTGTGGATATAGGACCAAAGAGGATTGACGCTTCTTTTATACGCTACTTTCTTCCTCAAAGTGATGACAACATTTCTCAAAATTTCGGACAACCTTTCTTTAACCAGATAGGAAAAAACATTATAATGAAGAATAGTGTTTAGTTTGCAGGATGGAGCAGAGGAAAACGGTGCCCCAAACTAAGTTTACTAACATGATTTCTCAAACCATTGCCGAGAAATTTCAGTGCATTTAAGTATTTCAAGAGGTGGGAATGGTGAAGTCAAACGATTCAAAGTCACACCATTTCAGAAAACAGCAGATGTATCCACACTTTACACAGAAGGTGTATTCAGAACGTAACTGAAGATAATGCGTATTAAAAGTTGTACACACATAGGCAGACAAACACCGACATACGCAAACGGAGACCTACACCTAATAGAAAACAAAACAAAACAAACAAACAAAAAAAAAAAAAAAAAACAAGAAAAAATAATAAACAATGACAAGCATTTTTTAAAAGTTGTCTTCACATAAAAAGAAGTGACAGTGTCAACACGCATGCGTGCACCCAAACGCACTCAGAAAACACGGATATATACTAGACGTAGCTTATTTTCTTTCTTTTTCTTTTCTTTTTTTCACTGGGGCAGGAATTCGTCTGCACAACTACGCATGTGTATTATACGGCGCATGCGCAAACGTGTGCAAATATAAGCCTATAAGAAGTTTTTACGTCTTACATACCCTCTGCTTCTCTCTAGGCGTAACATTGTAGCACTTAGCATTAACGCTGTGAAAACACTTCACAAAGTTGTCAGCTTCTTTTTATTTTATCATTAGTAATGCACAGAAATAATATTTACTTTCAAAACAATGGCAAATTGTTGCCAATCCCCAAGGGAATGTCTTATTTCCAAAGTCTTCATATTGAAATGTATTTCTATGACAAGTTTTATTGCATTCTTGCAGTCTCGCTCTTCCTCTATCTGCATGTCTTGTACTAACTTGAATTTACATTAGTAACTAGTTTCATGATGGGGTGGTGTTGAACATGGGGTTGTGGTGATCATGCTGCACTGCGACAATATAGTAAGCGTGTTCGAATTCCAGTTGCCCTATAATGTTCCCTTTCGGATTTATACTATTAGAAAAGGTACGAATTTCTTTATACATCCAGCAATGGGTTAAATAATACGACTACTGTTCTTTTACAGGGATGGCTTTGGCACTAAATAACACATGAAGGTTGTTATGCCATAAAACAAAGAAACCTCACCTAAAACTCATTCCTTGATGAATATGACAGCTATTTCTATATTCTTTATATAAAGGTCCTAATCCATCTATCTAATAATCCTGTTAACACCTGCCTCTTTTACTGTCTTATACGCCCTTTTCTTTCAAACACACACACACACAATATATATATATATATATATATATCATATAAAGATAAAAGAAAAAAAATTCACTTTCTTGGTATCATCATAAATTTATTTCAGGCACTTACAAAGTCTTATAAGTCCAGATTTCAACTTAAAATTCTAATAGAAACCATCTTCGGTTCATCCTACCAACCCATGGGTAAAATACTGTAGCATACTCGTTTGCCAAGCAGCCAGTCTTGGAGAAAGACTAATCTAAATTTAAACCCCTTGCCATCATGTAATGGGCCAGTGTGGCAGGTTAAGGACCATTACAACTTATAAATTATTTAGGATCATTATTCCTTACGTCTCTCTTAGAGAAGGCTTCAGTCCTACAGCAGTATAAGAAAAAGTATATATATATGTATATATATATATGAGCAGAAGTACCCGGCCCATAACCGGACTAAAATGATTAAGGGACACCAGTGAGTGAGATAGAATGGAGGAATCGAAGAGTAAGCTAAGAATGAAAAATGCGTCCTTATTTGTTGTTGAAAGATTTCGCTAATAATTCAAATAAAACGTATTCTTTTATTCAATGAATTGTTTTCTTTTTTTTCATTCTTCTTTAATTTACATTAAAAATGATAAATAGAAGTATGTAACCCTATATTTTTGAAAGGTTTCAAGCACTTTAATGTTGTTTTCTTTAATTGTTTTTGGTCTCCAATAAATTCTTATTTTATATCATTTGAGCTCAGTTACAAATAATATTTTAGCTAATAATTTTAGAAAAAGCCACAAAATTTTAATTCAGATTTCTATTTAACCTTTTAAAAATTCTCTATGAAAGAATCGAAGAATTCACATATTACTATATTCTTTTATTTTCAGAATGTTTTTGTGTACATTTAAAACATTATTTGAAAAAATAAGTCGAAACTTGTAAGTGGTTTGAAACATTATTTCTGTTTTATTTTTCTGAAGACTTTTTAAATCACGACAAGAATTCAAATTCAGTTCTCAACTGCCTTTTGTGTTACGTTTATTTTAACGTTTAATTTATTTTCTGTTTTACGCTATAAAAATGTTTGTATAAAAAATCAGAAGTGTCCTTATTTTTAGGAGCAAAATTTCGTGTATTAATTCAAATGAAAAGTATTCGTTTATTCTAGAAATAGTTTATTCCTTTAAAAAAAAAAAAAGTTGAGTTACGCAGAATAAAGATTAATATATACAGTGTAACCCGGATATAAGAGAGTTGTCGGGACCGGAGAAGAAGTCTCTTATATTTTATATACATGAACACGTTCCAATTTGGGACTACAGAATATCTCTTATATCCGGGTTACACTGTATTTTTCTAAATATGAAGAGCATTCATAAAAAAAAAAAAAAAATCAGTTTTTGTATTATCGTTATCCAATGCTTTCGTTTACCCTGAAACAATGTAACTTTATCTAGAGGTACAATAAAAAGAGGTTTACAATTAAAAATGAAAACTTATTCTTAGATTTTTTTTGTTTTTGTGGTTTACATTTAAAATAGTATTTTTTTAAAAGTGCAACTTAGTTTCAAACATTTCAAGAGTTTTTCAGTTCTCAAAAAATTAATTTTTTTTACAATAAGTACAAAATTACAAAACAACATTTTTTAAAAGTACTAAATTTTAATTTAATCTCTGGAATCTGTGTGATAATCCAACATGTCAGGTTTTAAGAAGAAGCGAAGACTAGCACGTGTTTTTTGTACTTCCTTATGAAGAACAATGAAGAGTTCTACAAATCAATTTATTTCTAACTATTGAAATATATCATTTAATCAGTAAAAATCGAAAACTAAATTTTTTACTTTCCCTTATAATTAACATATTAAAGTGTATGTGAGATTTTAACGCTCAGTGACGTCTCTTTCCTGAGTTATAAGTCGACAAGTACATACCAAAACAGGCGTTAGGGTTGGTGCAACGGTCATCGTAGCAGGAAATGGACACGGCGACACGAGTTCAAAATCCTGAGCGAGACTGATTGCATTTCACATAGTACTAATACTATTGGGAAAGGTATGAATCCAATTATTCTCCCTCTAGCTACGGGCAAGTAGTAGGGCAGTTAGGGTTCTTTAGTGTTGGTTAGGGAACCATTCTAGGAGAAAGAAACCTCTGAATTTAAACCTGTTAAACTCCATTTAAAAATTTACCTAGTGTCACGTCCTTCCTGTGCGGACGAGTTGGTATACATAAGATTTCAGTCATGCAGGAAACTTCAAGTAACTGAGTTTACATGTTCATAATTGTAATAGTTTTTGGATTTTATTCGTGTTCTGCGGTTATTGCATTCATCAATTTTTATGCCAAACCTTATCTCATTTTCTGAGGCTGTAGAATAATACACTGACTGCATCTCTGCAGAACCCCCTAGGAGTGTACTGGATATGACATAAAACAATCAGATGGTGAGGCTCCAACCCAGGAGTTTTAGGAAATGTGGAGTACCTCTTCATTGCCATCATTCTCAGGTCCACTCTCGCCCGGAGATAGGGTCCAATCTATGGGTCAAATAGAGCTATTTGACATGTAAACTGAGAGCAAACAAATCACTAATGCCAAATTGAATTGTTTGAAATAGAACTGTTAGCTTATTTATCTGTGTGTAAACAAATGACAACAGTTTAATCGAATTGTTAATGATACACAGCCTTACTTGGAACTATTTTACTTTATTAACTTACGTTTACAAATCCTCCATATCTAATATATATGTATAAACTGGATTTGGCATTAAATAACCTACAATGGTTGATATGCCATGAAACCAAAGTTATCTTATTTGCATATATATATATATATATATATATATATATATATATATATATATATATATATATATATATATATATATATACCTTAAAAATTCCCTGAGCCAACGTGGTCCACTTGGTGGCCGAGAGGTCTGAAACTTAGTCTAACGTAAAATTGGACGGGTTTCGATCCCGGCTTCGAGCGTCCTGCGTGTCTAGCCATACTGAAGAGTTTTGACAGAACGAAACAGTCTGTTTGTGGATGACTATATATATATATATATATACGCTCACTTGCTGATTTCGATATAAAGGTGCAACAGTAAAGTTAGAGATGTGAACAGTTGGACTACATTTATAGATGATTTGTTTATCGTTACAAAGGTTCATGTAGAAGTAGATACCCTTTTTGGATGTGCTGATAACAGGCGAATAATGTTGCAGGATACCACCAACTCTTCTCAGGATCTTGATCTTTTTCCTTTTGCTCTATCAAGGAAAGAGAGCAGTTTGTCCATACTATCTTACCCACTGTTAAGAAGAGAAAAAACTGATTCATGCCTTTCCTCTTATATATATATATATATATATTTAACAAATATATATTAGATATATATATTTAAATCATGGAATTTAGACTGCGACTCCTGGGTTTCATGGAGTTTTTTTACAAAACAACAATCATCAGGCCGTTAACAAAAGTAAATTTCATTTTGTTAACTGTCTGATGATTGTCGTTTTGTAAAAAATTCCTTGAAACCCAGAGATCGCAGTCTAAATTCCATGAATTGAATATATATATATATATATCTAATATATATTTCTTCATTATTATTATTATTATTATTTAATAGTTCTCCCCTAGATATTGAGCGCTCTCAATATTATATTGCTTTTGGTTCGACACAAACCCACCAAGTGATTTAGCGACAACCAAAACGGTTATAATATATATATATATATATATATATATATATATATATATATGAAATATTTTATTAAAATTTTTTGTGACTTAACTTTTCTTTTTTTTAATCATCGCCGAGTACCTTTGTTAGTGTATTGATGTTTTTGTCTCTATCGCTATTTGACTTTTTTTTCCTCTCTGCCATTCTCTTTATCTCCTTCACACCCTCTTTTCTTTCTGCGCATCTGTACTTGTTGTTTCAATTCATTGATCTTTCTTTCAGTTTATCAAGTGTCTACACACGATGCACAACAGTAATAGGTTTTCCCTCGACTTGAGTAGCGATTGTTTGTATACAGATAAAAACAAAGTGTTGAGTACTGCAGTTTTGACTCGTACGCCCTTTGGGAGTTCAAAACTTTTCACTGATCTGGTAATGAACACAGTTGTGGAGCTGTAAAATTTGCAATACAAGATCCATCTTTCTCTATCTGTTTGTGTGTATAAATATATATATATATATATATATATATATATATAAGATAAATACAAATGAGAAAAGTTTACATAGGCTTGACGCCATGACAGCAGAGTGGGTTTACCATCGCCCCACCAAAAAATCTCTATTTATGAACTCAAAGTCCGTTATAAGTTTCATGTGGTGTGCACAATCATCAGACGGAAAAGTGAGAAAAATGATTGTTGGTTGGGTTTTATGGCATATCAACCTTCATAGGTTATTTAACGCCAAATCAATTTTTATGCAAATAGTTCTATTTCAAACAATTCAGTTTAACATGAGTGCACAGTTTAATTGTTAAAAAAAATTCTATTTCAAGTTATTCAGTTTACTCAAACAGTTCCATTTCAAACAATTCAGTTCAGCTTAAGTACGCAGTTTCAGTGTCAAAACAGTTCTATTTAGTGTAAGTATACAGTTTAATTGTCAAAGATATTTCTATTTGAAGCTATTCAGTTTATTCGAACAGTTCTAATTCAAACAAATCAGTTAAGCATAAGTACGTAGTTTAGTTCTATTTAAATCCATTTTATACAAATAATCAGTTCTATTTCAAACAATTCAATTTGGCATGAGTACACAGTTTAATTGTCAAAAATACTTCCATTTCAAGCCATTCAGTTCATTCAAACATTTCTAATTCAGCCAATTCAGTTTAATATACGTACAGATTTTGTTTACATACAGTTAAATGTCAAAACAGTTCCATATTAAACAATTCAGTTTAGTGCAAGTAAAGTTTCAATGTCAAAAAAAGTCTATTTCAAACACTTCAGTGTAGCAAAAGTACACAGTTTAATTATCAAAAACATTTCTATTTCAAGCTATTCAGTTTAGTCAAACACTTCTATTCAATTTAGCATAAGTGTGGAGTTTACTTCTATTTAACCCATAGATATGACCCTATCAGGTGCTACCATTCCGGGCTAGAGTGGACCTGGGAGCAATGGCAATGAAGGGGTATTCCGCATTTCCCAAAGCCCCAACATCACTTCAACCTCACCATCAGATTGTTTAATGTCATATCCAGGACACTCGTTAGCGGGGTCTTACCCCTCTGAAGAGAATCAGTCGGTGTATTCTACAGCCCCAGCCGACTGGGTGAGAGAAAAAAATGGTCATCTAATCGTAATTATATATTGGCTTAAAGTCACATGTTAAGATCGAAATACACGTGACACTCACTCGTGGATACCCACCAAAAACAGAAAAATCAATTTATATATATATCTATAAGGACAAATTTATCACCCAACAAAACCCACATACGTATGCGTATACAATGTTATATAGGTAAAAGTTGGCGATCGTAGTTGAGGGGGACCCGAAGGATCACTTTTCGATAGCTAATAAACCAAGGTGTAGGGGGCGCGCTACTCCTTTCCCTGGATTGCTCCACTTTACCCTTGACTCGTACCTTATAATACTGAGTGTTAAGCGAGGAGGCATCAAGTACCATTTTTTGAGTCTTTGGTATGACTCGACCTGGGATTGAACTCAGGTCTCCCGGGCCACTAGCGAACACTAACCATCATGCCAGAGTTTAATGGCATATCAACCTTTGTTGGTTATTTAATGCCAATTCCATTTTATACAAATAATCAGTTCTATTTCAAATAATTCAGTTTAGCATAAGTACGCATTTTAGTTCTATTTGACCCATAGTTAAGACCCATTCAGGTGCTATCAGTCCGAGCATGAGATGACCTGGAAGCAATGGCAATAAAGGGGTACTCCGCATTCCTCAAAGCTCCAGTATTACTGGAACCTCACTATCATATTGTTTTTAGTGTCATATCAGGACACTCATTGGTGGGGGGTCTTACCACTCTTCAGAGGTGTAACCTACATCCCCAGCTGTCTGGGCAATATAATTATACGAAGTAGGTTTAAAAATTATTGCAGTTCAAGCATATTCAACAACATAGAAATAAACAATAGATGAAATATAGTCCTTTTGCCATGCAACACACTTATTCCAGTGAGTTTTTTATTGGTCGAAGCAACTCTAAACTCTTTCGAAATTGTCTGAAGCAGCGCTGTTGTAATTTTTAAAGTCCTCCACGTTCAAAAATATCCAATGCTCGAGATCATTTTTCAGTTTAGGACACAAGAAAACGTCCCATGGTGCTAGAGCCAATCAATGTGGTGGGTGTTGCACTTTCATAATTCTATGTTTCACAAAATCTCAACTGCAGTCTTGACATCTAAATATCTTTTTATGATACAAGGTGTTCAGTAGTACATACGTCTTTTTTTTTAAATGTTTAAAAAAAAAAATCAAAGATTCAGTATCGTTTTTTAATCTTATAAAATTTTTATGGTTCATATTGGCGATGTTAAAATAGAGAAAGAAATATTCTATCTCCTAACAGAATCATCATCATCATCATGTTGTGTCGCTAGCACAGATATCTCTGACCCTCGATCGCCATTTCTCCCTATCGTTCATCACCTCTAGCAGGTCTTCAGGGCTACATCCCGTATCCTCACATAGCTGCTGAATGTATGTTCGACCTGGTCGTCCTGCTTTTGCACGGCCAAGAAAATAAGAGAATATCAAGTACAATTTTAAATAGGTAATTATTCATTGGTAAGATTATAATCTTATTGAAAAAAAAAAGACTTGCAGGTTTTTAGTTTTTAAGAACTTTACTGAAGATTTATAATTATGTTGAAACATGTTTTTTTTTTTTTTGATTTTATTCTGTATTCGATTTTGTCACTTTAACGTTTCTGAATATTTTGACATTAAAATGAACAAAAAATCAAATTAAGTTGTTGGTGAATTAACACTGGTCTATATAAGTATTTTTCAACTTTTTTGATAGTTTAGTTTAATGACTAATTTTTTGTTACTAATAAGTTTATCTACCTCTCACAACCTCACAGAATATCTATTCCTCGTATTTGCCCATTTATAGTTTGTATATCCATACGACATGGGCATCTGGCATATTTAGTGTGGTAGGACACCGAGTTACTCCGTCAGGTACCCTGTTACACTAAAATCTAACAAACTCTGCGTTGTTGTCTTAGTCACACTTTATTCTGCATTCCTTTTACGCCTGTTTGTTATATTCTCTGATGACATCATTTATTGTTTCAGTACATTTTATTTTCATATATACATACATTTACAAATACGGTTTCATTATGTTAGATAAAGGTTAGTAACGAATGGATGTTATGAAACGATTCAGATTTAAATAACTTGTATCATTAGTAAAAATACAAGAGGGATTCACCCCTAGTGTAGTAACTAACGTATTGTATTTTGTTATCGTACGAAGTGAGTTCGAACTCCAGTCACGCTTTTCACATTCAGATAAATACTCTTAGGAAAGGCACGAATTCTTATATTTCGCAGTTATCGGTTAAATAGTTTCACTGCTGTCCTTCGAAATAAACAATAAGTAACAAATATCAACACTATGTGTTAATAAGATATCAATCCTCAACGTTTTAATAATTTCAATTCTTTGTGTTTTTGTTATAAGATATAAATCCTCCGTGTTATCAATCTTCTCTGTGAAAGCTTGCCAGTTGACGCCGGTAAGAAAAACAAAGAGGAGGTAAAATAAAAATGTCATTTGAACCAAATGTATCAAAGCAAAAATTAATAATACGCAACTGAAGAACTGTTTTAAAATTAATGTAATGATTTTTTTATATTAATCATTTTTCGTTAATTATATTTTGTTATTTAGTTTAGTAATGCTTTGAACAACTCGGGTCTCTTAGTTCACGTGCATAGTCAGATGGTGCTGTCTTACGCCTGCGCGTAAAGGATATGTCAATCATTATCTGTCATAATTAACTCCCAGACAGAAAATAGGACTGGAGAGTGGATGACGTCATACCCAGAAGAGATGGTCCTGAGAATCTGAGGGTTTTGAAAGACAGTTGAGCTTTCTGCCGTTGAGGCGTGCAGTAAAGTTTTTCGGATCTCTACCGGCAGAGATCTTGAACACCACAAGATGCACTGCTCGTGGGGTGGGGTCAGCATAGTATGGTTTAAGAATTGTCTCTCTCTCCTCGTATCGAAGGACCAAATCCAGAAATTAATAAACCCGTTTGTATCTGAAACGACAGAGTCCGCCTGTATTTGAATATGTATTTGTATGTGTATCCGTATTGTTATTATTGATATCATTATGGCTATACAATTTTTATATATATTATTGATATCATTATGGCTATACATCAATAGCGAGTGTAGGTTATGTGAAGGGAGATGTAATCGTTAATCACATAAGCAAAGGCAGCAAACTGGCACAAAAGGAATACAAGAATAGACATGACTGGACAGGAAAAGTGATCGATTAGGATTTGTGCAAACATTTTTAAGGCTCGCTTCTTGTCACGAGCGGAAATCTCGGACGCACTAGTAGAGTCTGTCTGTCTCTTTCACTGGCAAGTCCAATTGGTCATCCAATAAAAAAAATAAAAGTCCGACTGTAATTATCTCCTCACTCGCAAGCTCGATAGGTAGTCTTCGTAACAAAACAAAGTCCGGCCGCTCTCTTCTCGTCACAACAAGAGAACCCAAGCTACGCCGACGCTGTCGCTGTTCATCTCTGTCCAGACTGGCCAAAATTTGTATCAGAGCGTCTCTACGTTCTACAAATCGCACTCTCACGGTCAGGAACGTTTCTTTACTTCACATGCGAAACACGTTCTCGCCCGTTGTGGATTATGCGGTAAATCATTCTTTTCGTTACAAGATACACATAAAACTCCCCGGAATTTTGAGATAAAATAAAATGATCATCCAAAGCCGACCAGAAGGCGAGACTTTGGGTTAATTAGCAAGAAGAAAAGAACTTGTTACTGAGTGGATTTTGCTGTTCCAGCTGACAGCTGAGTGAAAACGAAAGAAAGCGAATAGATAGACAAACAGTTGACAAGGAGAAAAAAAAAAAAAAAAAAAAGAAAAAAGAAGAAAAAAAAGGAAGATATGTGATATAAGGGTGACGGTGATATCAATTATAGTTATTGCGCAAGGAACCTTCTTCAAAGGCTTGGAAAAGAAAGTAGAGGAATTGGAAACCAGTGAAAGGATCGAAACTGTACAGACCACAGCTAGAATACTCAGAAGAGTCTAAACATGAGGAGACTTGTTGTCACTCAGACTCCAGTGAAAAACCACCAGTCATTTCTGATGGGAAAAAATTCTTAATCATAATAATCAGACAACCGGACGTAGTGATAGTCAATAAAATGGAGGTGCCCGTGGTGTAATTGTTATCGTCGTAGGAAATGAACACGGCGACACGAGTTCAAATCCTGGACGAGACTGATTGCATTTCACAGAGCACTAATACCCTTGGGAAAGGTATGAATCCAATTATTCTCCCTCCAGCTATGGGTAAATAGTAGGACAGACTAGGTTCTTCAGCCTTGGTTAGGCAACTAGTCTAGGAGAAGGAAAACTCAGAATTCAAACCTGTTAAACTCCGCTTAAAAATTGACCTTGTGTCATATCCTGCCCAAGCGGAGGGGTTGGTAAATAGGATAGTCAATAAAATAAAAAAGAGAACCTGAAAGAAAACGAAAAGAGATAAGTACATAGACCTTGCTAGAGAACTGAAAAAAAAAAACAACTACGGAACATAAAAGTGACGGTGATACCAATTATAAGTGGCCCGCTCGGTACGGTCGCCAAAGGATTGGTACTGAGACTGGAGGACTTGGAAATCAGAGAACGAGTGGAGACGATCCGAACAATAGCCTTGTTGAGATCGGCAAGAATACTAAGGAGAGTCTTGGTTTCTTGTGGGGACTTGCTGTCACTCAGACTTCAGTGGAAAACCATCAACAAAAACCGGTGTGAAAAACTCTCAAATCTGTAAAAATATATAACGAATCACCCAATCCTAATGAAAAGACCAAACTTAGTTTTAATTTACAACCCCTACCCAAAAAGAAAGCATGAAAATGACAGGATTAACAATCATAGATGATCTTGGAATGATAGCCAAGAACCTGGAAAAGACACTCAATGAACTGATGATAAGAAAGAGAATTGAAACCATCCAGACTGCAGTACAACTAAAATCGGTTGGATACTAAGAAGAGTCCTGGAAACCTTAAGGGCATTGCTGTCACTAAGAATCCCATAAAAAACCACCTGTTAAAAACCTCGTAAGAGTAAAATAATAATAATAATAATAATAATAAAGTGAACTTGTCGCCTCAACGGACACAGACTGAAAATCAAAGGAAGCGAAAAGAAAGACAAATAATTGAACCTTGCTAGAGAACTAAGAAAGCTGTGGTACATGAGGGTGACGGTAATACCAATTATGACTGGCGCACTTGGAACGGTCGCTAGGGCACTGAAAGAGATAGAAATCAGAGAACGAGCAGAGACCATCCAAACTACAGCATTGCTGAGACCGCCCAGAAGACTGAGAAAAGTCCTGGAGACCTCTAGAGACTTGCTGTCACTCAGACTCAAATAAAAGGCCATCAGCTGACACTGGTGTAAAAAAAAACTCACAAGAAGTAAACATTATAATCATTAGCAGCAGCAGCAGCAGCAGCAGAAAGAAGAGAGTCATTAAGATCAATTAGATTTCCAGAATAGGATTAACGTGGCAACATTTTGGGATCAGTTTCACAGGAAGGTGATTGAGGTCGTTTCTTCTTTGATAGTTTTTTTTTTTTTGTCATTTTTTTTAATATATCAAGCACGTCATTGCTTAAAATAAAAGAAAGAACCAAAGAAAGATCAAGAACACGAAGGAGAGAAATAAAAGAAACGCCCTTGTATCTTAAAATCAATATAACCTTCGTTTAGCACAATACGACTTGAGCAACATGGAACAAAAATGAGATAAAATATAGGAACATAAGAATATCTGATATACTGATCACACGAGAGAGAAAAATGAAGCGTAATAGAGTCAGGAGTTATATATATATATATATATATATATATATATATATATATATATATATATATATTATACACGGTGTGTTAAAAAGATGAAGACTATTTACCAATAGACAGAAATGAATACTGAATGAAACATTATCTTCAAAATAATGGTGGCCCTGTCGGCGGGGCATAGAATCGGATAATTTTACCCCTGAAGAGGTGTAAGACCACCTCAAAAAGAGGGGTAATGAGTCTGAAACTAAACTACATATGATGGTGAGGTTCCATTTCTGGAGATCTGTGGAGAGTCGAGAACTTTTTTACTGCCATTATTTCCCGGTCCATTCTGATCCTGTTAGGGTCTCATCTATGAGTCAAATAGATATGTTTAAAAGTTATTTGTATTCTGTGTGACTGGGAGCAACACAAACAAACAAACGAGCTATCCATCGAAGAAAAGCCCCATGAAAGATAAGCAAAAAATAAAATAAGATAAAATACAACAAAAAACAAAGTCTTCAGAAACAACCATAGAAAAAAAATAGGAGTGTAAATAAATGCGATTCCCTCACCTCTTTCCAGAAAATCATCCGAGACCAGTTGAGATGCCATTAAAATCCATCAAAATAATTCTCTTGCCATTAAACATACATATTCCAGTGTGTTTTCTATTGGTCGATCTAGTGCAAAGCTACACAGTGTTATTTTTGTAATGTTCAAAATTGACTGTTTAATATGAAATATCAGTTCAGAAAACAGGAAAAAGTTACTCGGAGTTATGTTTGAACATTAGTCCGGTTTCTTTGCTTCATGGCAAATTAGCCCACATGGTTTATTTAATGGCATATCAACATTTGTGGGTTATTTAATGACAAAGCCATCCTTGTAGAAAAATAGCAGTGGTATTAATTAACCCGGAGCTGGGAAGGATAACGGAGTTCCAAGTTCGAAGCCACTTACTACGTTGTCGCAGTCCACTACGGTATCCACTACGCCACAAAGACTCTGACGAGTATGGAAGGTGTCAATTATGACGACAAAGAATGCTGATCAAAAAATATTCAGGATTGGCACCGACTTATCTAGACATCATTCTTTCACCATATAAGTTTGTCAGTAGTGTACACGACTTCAATTGAATTTTAAAATGGGAGAATAGAGAGTCATGAAAATATATTGATTTAAATTCTGAGCATTAAATAACCATGTAATTATCCTCCCATAATATCGTTTGTGTTAATTTCAACCGCATTTACTTTGAATTTGTTGGATTATTTCCTTTTTTTGCCAATGAACTTCTTATAATGATAGTAAAGGTGTGGACTGCAATCGATAATTTAACGTTCATAGAGGAATCTGATCTATCCGATAAAAGAAAACGGGATTTCTTCCAAGCTATGGATGTGTCAGTACTACTGTACGGATACACCACATGGATGCCAACAAAACTGATGCACTCCCTACATAATGGACTCGCCCTACTCTATAAATAGACGTCAACGAGAGCGTCAGACGGGGAGTGTACCAATCAGCGTGACACAATCACGTGTGATATCATTTGCGTAGTGGATGGATAGTCACTACCAGACTAGACGCTCAGCTTTCTATCAACTAACTACTGTTTAACCAGGTTCACTTGTGTCTTGTTTCTGTTACTTGAATATACATGTTTTTCTATCAAACCTTTTGTGCTCCTTTTGTGTCTTTGGTCAGCATCACAACAAAAAGACCTCGAGAAAAGGCTACATGAGAACTACACAAAAACACAAAGATCTATTTTGGACAGATTCTGGAAGGAACACCATAGGAAATAAGAGCTGCATGGTCGCTTACCTCCCATCTAAAAAAATCAAGTAAGACGAACAAGAAGCCAGACCGAACTCATTAGTGACTTTCTTCTATGGACCCCTACACATGACCCTGCCAGTGTTGGCCGACCAGCAAGAACTTATTTACATCAGCTATGTACAGATAAAGGATGTAGTTTAGAAGACTTGCCAGGAGCGATCTATGAATAGGGATGGATGGAGAGAAAGACTAAGAGAAATCCGTGTTGTCAGCGCAACTGGATGATGAGATAGCATTGTCATAGCAACTGAGTATACTATAAAAGAAAACGGCACAGATAACTTATAATCTTTCTTCACAGCGTGGCCTTGAAGCAAGATCTGATTTCGCTTCTCAAGGGAACGTATTTTACCAGTGAACTTCATCGTACATTAAACATGCCCCAAGTTTATTTTTATACCTACAAACATTATCTACAAATCAACACAACCAGCTACGGCATGAGCACTTCTCAAACATGTAAACCTCTCAAAACTTTCATACCGTTTATTAATTTCATGCTAGCGTACGTAACATAAAGGACTTTTCTACGCATTTTTTTTTAATCTCCTTTTATTTTTTTTATGTATCTTCTTTTCTGTTCGTAAAATTTGTTAAGTTGTACGAAATGTTTCTCAATTCATAATCTAAAAATACCATAGCCGAGTCGGCTGGGTTTGTTGAATACTCTGACTGCATCGATGCAGAAGGTTAAGACCTCCCTCACCCAAAGTATGTCCTAGATATGACATTAAACTATTTGATGGCGAGGCTCCAGGCTTAGAGCTTTGGGGATATATGTAGTACCCCTTCATTGCCATTGTAGTTAGGCCCACTCTTATCTAGGTGATAGTATCTGATAGGGTCCTATCTATGGGTCAAATGGAACGAACTGTGTGCAAACAAATGACTGATGTTACATTGTGACATACAGCAATACAAGAAACCATTTGTGCTTTGGCACGTTTAAGAATGTTATCTATAAATTGTGTTTACAAATCATATACCTTTTTAATATAAATGGATAAAGAGGATTTGGCATTTAATAACCTACAATAGTTGATATGCCACAAAACCAAACCTAAACTTACCAAAATAATAACCACAACTAAAATAAAATAAAGCAACCGAAAGATTACCATGACTATCACTCAATTAATTTATGCCTTGAGGTTAGGAAATCGCGCTCATTGTATGTTCATATCACTCATTCTTTGTAGGTGATCGTAAAAAAAAATTCACACAGTCCTATTCATCATGAACAAGCTTTTAAACATAGATATTTGATCCACAGATTGTACCAAAACAGGTACTGTGACCCCGAGTTTGAGTGAACCTGGTAGTAATAGTATTGAAAGGGCACTAAACATTCTCCAGAACTCATCAGATGAAGTTTACTGTCATATAGGGTGCGGAATCAGGAATGTTCAAGTATAATAATAAACGACTCTATTATAAAGCAAGATTAATTTTAAATTAAAAAAATTAACCACAAAATAAGAAGATAGACACAAAAGAGTAAATTTACTCATAATGGCCGCCATTTTTTTCAATTATTATATCAACACTTTCAGAACGATTTGCATGCCTTCAAAATAAATTCTAACATTTTATTTCATTCCTCCTCAATAGCAGTCTTAAGCGAACGAATATTTGGATAGGAAGTTGCATTTGTTTGGTTTTCTAAAACGCCCCAAATAGCTAATTAAGGCGGTTAAGATTTGGGCTTAAATCGGGGGCTAAACAATTGCAGTCCTGAGAGTTTTCTCGTGAACTTTCAATTCATTAACATGCTTTCTTATTGATGTTGTAAAGTCCTTCTTAATCGCCGTAGTGAGAGCAGTTAAAAACCTTCTTTTCATTTTCTGTTCAATACTGCAAATCATAGATTCTTTGTCGTTTCTTTTCTTGTTCACTCACATTGGGCTGAATTTTAATGAAAAAGTGCTTGAATAATAAAGCTAATTAGGAAAATTCAGATTAATGGCGTTCTTTTTCCAAAAATTGGACTAATCAGATAAAAGTTTTAAACATTCGGTATTTTACTTCGGCGCCCTGTACATAGTACATCTAGTTTGGGGGGTTGGTATACCTCTCTGTAGAAGATACTTAAGTCCTGCTGACAGAACTAATTTTTACAAACACTTACATTTTATCTACTACCGATGGAATTTATATATAAGGAAAAAAAAAAGAAAAACATTTAGAGGATGTATTTCTTACGTCAAATAATATATCAACATTTTATTTTTCCCCTGAAAACATCTTCAGATGAAGCATTTTGATATTGCCTTGAAGACGGTTTACCAAAAAGACGAAAGGGAGGCATATTATTAAATACAAAAATAATTCCTCGGAATATTTTTTATATTTTGATATTTACATACCACCCGGTTAATTTTCGTTTTCCTCTTTATATATATGTACTATATTGAATTTAAAATCTCTTAGTTATTAACAATAATTCCTCCCTCTCGTTTGGGGCTTTGCAAAGAACAAAGGTTATATATTAATTTAAATGTTCTTTAGGAGAATGTATCTCTGAAAATAACGATATATACGTTGGTTTAACTACCCTCTTGAGACCATGCACCATGCATCTTTCCGACACCAGTTCAACAACCAACATCTAAAAAACATTACTGCTCTCCAACTGAATTTAGGAATAACACAACAATATTTGAGTAACAAAATAACAAACAATGACAACAGATTCTCGGAGCCCTAAACATTAGAAAAACATCCTAAACTCAATGGGAATCCAGTGCTAATGTACACAAATGTCTTTTACTGCTGTTGCTGCTATTTATAGAATCAAATTTCAAAACGAACGCTACAACAATATACCAGTATAAACAATAAACGCTTTATTTTTACAAAGTAGTAATGTACGTGTCAAGGTTGTATCACTTTTGCAATGCACCCACCCTCCTTGTTGTATTCATAAAGACAAAGCCTAAAGTACTACCGAGCCAATTAATTATAGAAGGTTTATTTACCAATTCCGGCCGTATATCATAACATCAATACGGCAACTGGAAAGGATAAATGTGTAAGAAAACAATGTCTATATTGTTTAATCAAATATGTATTAACGAAGAAACGCTGCCCAAATACACTCACACACATATGCAAGGAAAGCATATAAAACTCCGTTATTTGAGAGAATCGACTTGTTCAACTAGTTCCAAACTCGAGAGTAGGTGTCGGCTATGAAAGCGCAGGGACCTTTAATCATTCACTCGGCAGGATGGAATTGATATAATTGAGTACCAGCTGTCCATGCAGTTGGTGCTAAGGAAAAAAAATTCTAAATATCAGCAAAAGACCATTCGCTGGCAACGATGGTTTGTTTAATAGCATATCAACATTCGTACAAGCAAGGAATGGTCTAACCCAATCAACTTATGGTAAGAGTATTTCTACCATCTCCAGACAACCGAATCTTTTAAGACAGCATGCTCCAATGCCTGGAACCAATGTCACACTTGAAATATGAGAACCAGGAACTCTATCAAAGTTCATCCTGATGAAAACACGACACCTTTAAATTTTGATGCAGAAGCCATTTAAAGAAACACGAGCAATGTTGTATTCACAAATATCAAAAGTTAAAATAAAAAAGACTACAAGAGATGGTGATTTTATAACATATCAGCTCTTGTTGTTTTATATAATGCCAAAGTCAATGTTCTTTGCAAAAAAAATTATACTTTTTCCAGTATCTAATAATAATAATGATAATTTGGTAGTGATAAGGTAGTAACTTCTCCAATTTATCCATTGCACCCTTTATATATATATATATATATATATATATATATAGAGAGAGAGAGAGAGAGAGAGAGTTTCCTCAAAAAATATTTTGCCCAGTCAGCTAGGGTTGTAGAATACACCGACTGCTTCTCGGCAGAAGAGTAAGACCCACCCCCGCAACGATTGTTCAGTATATTACAATAAACAATCTAACAGAGAAGTTCCAGTGAAGCTGGAGCTTTGGGAATGCGGAGTAGCCCTTTACTGCCATCGCTCTCAGGTCCACTCTGGCCCGGAGTTGTAGCATCTGATAGGGTCCTATCTGTGGGTCGAATAGAAAAAAAACTGTGTTGGTTGGGATGGGACTGTTTTGACATTCAAACTGTGTACTCATGCTAAATAGAACTGTTTGACTAAACTGAAAAGCTTAAAAGAGTAATGTTTTTAGCAATTAAACTGTGTACTTATGCTAAACTGAATAGCTTAAAATAGAACTATTTATTTGAATAAAAATGGATTTGGCATTAAATAGCCTACACTGGCTGATATGCCATAAAACCATAACAAATAAACAAACACTCAATGAATATCGATGCATAACCTTGTGAGAGATTTAAGGGAAAGTGAGAAATGGATTGCAATACCCTAGAAATCTATGGTAGAAGGAATATGCTATTAGCGGTAATCAGGAAGTCTCAACATCCACTAAAGAGATAGAAATAGAGTATAAACGAAAAATGCTTAAAGAGAAAAAGGTTAAATTAGATAGTTAACCCTTCGTGTGTCACGTGGGAAATAAATTAATACAAAGATAGAAAAATTAAACAAAATAGGAGACTAATTGAAACTTGACACTGAAATTTAATCTGAGACATAGGAACGGAGATTTATCTTTACGAGGATCGCTTTAAAGTCCTGCCTATTGACATCGGCGATGGTCTGGCAGCAGCTCTATATCTATTTTTTAAATTTCTTTTTCTTTATTTACTTGTTTTAATTAAATTCTTTTATTAATATATAACAACATTCGCTCCGCAAAACTTGTACGCCATCTGAAGAGGCAAAATTAAAGTCATCGAAATAAATTTATAATGGTGCTGTAACTGTGCGTGGAGGTCCTTTCTTTTGCGTTACACACACACACACACACACACACACACACACACACACACACACATCTATATATATAGTCAGTTGTAGAAGACCAATCAGAAGTCATTTACAATTCAGAAGGAGCTTTTGACCAAAAAACGTTAAAAAAAACATTATTTTGGCACATCAGTATATATATATGTGTGTGTGTGTGTGTGTGAATATAAACTATTTTATAAACAGGAAACTAATAGAATTTTATTGCCATATTTGGCAATACAAACACGGCAATCATCAAATGGATGCACTTTTATATTTCGAGAGACAAAATGAGTGAACGTATTTATTGAAAAGTACGGAAAAGACATTTTATTGTAATATGGTCGGATAAAACTAAAAGGAATTCTGTTTTCCTCTTTTCGCAATGGACACAATCATTTTTTTCATTGCTGACTGACGACTCGTTAATTCAAAAACAGCGTTTTGTACCCCGTGATCTTCATCCTTCAAACTTGACGGATGAGAAATATTCAGCAATTGGAAACATTAACGTTCTTTTTACTGATTGCAAATCGTTTACTTTCATTCCGCCCCAGAGGTATTCAAAATAAAACAAACCAAAAAGATGCCATAAAATCTTTTTAATAATTTTTAGCTCTAGAAAAAGCAACCTAATTTTCCCCCTCCGTTTTGCTTCCACTCACCATGAAATTTACTCAGGTTTCTAATTTGTTGTTATTCTACCCGGATGCGTGCTATTTGATATCCGGGCTGGTTGATATTATTTTTCCAGAGGCATTGTGGGTAGGTCGGTGATAAGCGAGAACAAAAGGAAATGGCAAAAAAATATACCCCCAGTAATTGCAATATGATAGTCGATTGTCGTTTGTTACAGAAAATATATAAGAATTAGAGGCGTTCGGTTTGATATAACATCTTGGAAAATAAATATTCCCGTTGGTTGATTGTTGTCAGTCTGGTCAAACTCTTGTCAGAAGTTAAAAGTCATAATCGCGCGGTTTCTATGAAATACGTTAACAGAGACCAAAAAAATACGAGGTATGTCCGAAATGTAAGTGTTATAGTAAAATACATGAAATCTCTTCTGATTCATCCCCTTAACTCTTCACACACCTAACTACTAAAATACACAAAACACAGACCCACAGACATCAACACTGTAGAAGAAAATAACTGCTACCGGATGTTGACCCAACAACAGTCAGTGTCAAACTGAGAAAATCATGGCTTCTGCGCATAGTCTCCGCCCATAGTCTATCCAAAATCCTCAGAAAATTCTCAGCAATAAAAAAAGGGTTATTTTTCAACCAATCATTTTATTTCTACAAGTAGTATTTTCTGGAGCCAGTGTTTTAAGTTGGGAAGATATAAATCGGTCAAGCAGAGGTCAAACGCCAGTTGAATCGCCGGCCGTCCAAAGAGCGTCACCCAACAACACCGTCCGACCAGATCAAAGCAACTGCTTGTCGCCGAATAGACGACGTCCCGTTAGCCAGCCAGATATTTCATCCGCTTGCTTATTTTATTTATTCAATAAACAAAATAAACTAAATCTTCTCGTCAGTCTTATTTTTCTTGCAACCACACACTTGTATATAACATAAGTATTCGCGCCAACACTTCGTCATGAGAAGAAAGTAACACAAGGTTAATTTTTAAGATAATTTGAATGAAGAATCTTCCTTCTCCTAGACTTGTTGCCGAATAATTATTACGTTATTTTGCCACTTAGACAATATTGAAATAAAAGAACGTAACATCATGAATTTTATTTTATCAATTGATTTAGTATGCAACTGGGTGACGTTTTCCGATATCTCAATACTTTATGCCTCCGTGCTATTTTGGAAAATAAAGTTCGATTGTCATATCATAATATTTATATCCTCTAAGATCATGAATCAAAGTTTCTACGCTTTGATATTTTTGATAAGTAGTTTTGAATATGAGGTGGATACAAATCTGCTTACCAAAAATAATCAAGATTACTGATAAAAATGTATCAAGAACTAGCTATATCTCGTCTCAACTTCGTCAAGATATCTGGACAGTAGTCTAAACATCTAATTATCACCTTAAGAGATAATTTGCCCAGCTGTGCACACATCTTTACTGAAAGTTTTTAAAAAATAAAAAAAAACAACAAAAAATCCAACCAGCCAACAAAGAATACGTACGTATATTACCAAAATAATTGGTGAAGCTACGAAAATGAGTGAATTTAACAAAAACCACGATTTCTGGGTGACAGTGTAGATTAATTAGGTCAAAAGAGTGAAGCGAGGACAGAGAGGCTTCACTCACAGTATTGGCAGAAGTGAGCAAAAAAGAGACTTTGTATCTTAAATGATATTATATAAGCTTCAAAAACACACAGCAGTTACTGAGAGACTCCCCGTGAACATTCAGCTAATTAAAAAAGGAAATACTTTTCTAATATAAAAAAGTACATTACCCTAATGATAAAAATAAAAATTACAAAAACATGTCAACGTAGTTGTAAAAATCAGGTTACAGATATGCCAACTTGGCTCAAAATAAAAAAAAAGAAAAAAAATATTTGAAAAAAAAATCACAGAAATCTTTTTTAACGCCCTGTCGGCAAAACCTAGAATTCGCTGATTGTATTCCATAAAACGGGAACCTATTACTTAGGGTGTGTTCTAGGTATCACATGGTGAGAGTCCAGTCCAAGAAATGTGGGGAGGGAAATACCTCTTCATTGCCATTACTCCCAGGTCCATTCTAATTCGATGACTTTAGTACCGTTTAGGCTCCCTTTTACAGGTAAAATAGAACTGTTCAATCACTTATTAACGAGTATTATAATTAGTTATTTGAAATGATAAAACTGTGTGAAAGTTGTTTGTATCAAACAGGAATATTTGATAAACAGAATTACGAATGTTATATAGCAATACTTGAAACCATTAACTGTGTGCAAACAAATTAGCTCTAATAACTTATCTACAAATAGTTACCTACAAACTATTCGCCTAAAAATCATATATACAAACAGAATGTGGCATTAAATAACCCCCGAGGGTTGATATGCCATAAAACACAAACTAACCAACCTAGCAAACAGTTTAAAAATGATTCGTGTTCTGTATGACCGTGTAGAAAAAAAACCCTCTTAAGAACCAACTCCGCAAAAAAAAAAAAAAAAAAAAAATGTAAATAGGGACGCGATTTCCAAACCTCTAAGCAAAAGATAACCCATGCCGGTTTGAAATTCCTTTAAAATTAATCAATTGTTTTAATTTTTTTTTATTTTTTAGATATAACTTGAGAGTTAAATTCATTCGCCCGAAATCTGCAAATTGGTGGTATAATACTTTTGCATAAACTTTATTTGTGTAAATCTCATTAATGAATTAAACAGTGATTTTTGCAGATGAGTCAGGTAAGAGGGGAAAAATACAAAAATCTAAATGGACACTCCAGTCATTGGTAAGAAAATTCCCCCCTGAAGGAATCCATTAAATTTAAAGCTCCAAAATAAAAACTTCTCTTGCCGTTTCTGATTATTAAAATAAAATTTGAACGTTTCTATTTCTGGTCGGGTTTTAAAGTTAATCACTTGATATGTGAAACTGCAAGTGATGTTTGTATTTGGTCTGCTATAATAAAGACGTGACTAATCGAACTCTTTGAAATTGGCCCAGGATGCCATTTTGTGATAAGCCGGTGTTTCGGTCGGCCTGTCTGTCTGTCGGAAATCTGATAGGATATGCAAATAAATCACCCAGCATCGATTGGGTGAACTTCGCTTTCTGATAGGAAACACAAGTTAATTAATGGCATCATATTTTGATGACTCGTCTGATTATGGTCAAAATAGCACAAACACATTAGCTCATGCACGCATGTATACAAAACTCACTTATACCCATAGAAATTCTCACATATGAATGCATATATATATATATATATATATATATATATATGACCAATACTGTTCAATATACACATGTAATTTTCATATTAAAAAATATGCATACACATTAAACATTAAATGAGTATATACAATGATGGAAAATTAAATAGAAATACCTTGAAAATGTATTTCAGAGAATTCCATGTTCAAAGTTAAGAAAAGTTGGAGACCGTAGTCGAGTGCGATCAGACGGCTCTCTTTTCAATAGCTACTACACTGAGGCGTAGGGGAGGGCGCTACTCCTTTCACTAGATTTCTCTTCTTTACCCTTAATACGTACCTTATAGTGCTGAGTGTTAAGCAAGGTGGTATCAAGTACCATTTTTAAAATATGACGCGACCTGAGATTGAACCCAAGTCTCCCGGACCATTGGCGAACATTCTACCCACTAGGAAATGATCCCATGTACACAACAATACGTGCACATGTTCCTAAATTAGGGGTGAATCAACGGCACCCAACCCCCAAATTAACATTGGGTGTTAAGCTAAGACGGCACGATCGAATGTATATGCAGTCGATATACTGGAATAAGTATAACTAGGTCACAATGTGACCCAAGACCTTGAAAATTGGATGAGAATGTTTACCCTCTTGTACGCATTTATTGTAGTCCGGTTGAAATCAGCGACTTTCTTAGGAGTTTTAATTTACCCTCAGTGTATTTAGAAAGTAGAAATAACCGGATATTCTTCGTTAAATACAAAACAGAAAACGATGAATCGGTTGTAAGGTCCATAGATATTATTAAAGAATAACGTAGGGCTAGATAGATAAGAAAAAACCCTAGATAAATATATATATATATGAACAGGCTGATTATATAAATATGTTGAGAGAGAGAGAGAGAAATATAAAAAGAGAGAAACATACACACACACACACATATATATACGAGGATCATTAAATAAGTTTCCAGACTTTTTTCGTATGGGCACCTTTATTGATAGTACACACATGAAACTCTAATCCCCTTCGAAGTAATCTCCTCCGGCTGCAATGCACTTGTACCGTTCCAACAACTTCTGGAAGACCCCCATGGAAGTCCTCTTGTGTGAGCGTGTCAATGACCTTCGTCACAGGCTCTTTCATCTCCTCAATTGTCTCATAACGACAGCCTCTGAGCTTAGGGAATAACCAAAAGTCACAGGGACCAAGGTCTGGACTAAAGGGAGGCTGAAGAACTTTCTTGATGCCCATCTTGGTCAAATAGTCTGTGACAATGATGGAGTCGTGGACTGGTGCATTGTCCTGGTGGAAATGCTACTGACCCGATTTGAAGAGTGCTGGCCTCTTTCCTAGGAATCTCTTGCTGACCTCCCTTAAAACCTCAACATAGTAACCCTAACCCTTTAGCCAATCAACTCTGGTCTATTGACTTCCTTGCTCCTCCTACACCTCTCATCATCCCTCACAGACTCCCTGCCTTCCTTGAATCTCTTATGCCACTCAAAAACTCATGCTCGATTCATGCAAGATGCTCTAAAAGCAGTCTGAAGCATTGCATACGTTTCTGTGGCATTTTTTCCAAGTTTAAAACAGAATTTGATTGCATATCGTTCTTCTAAAGTGTCGTCACGTCCAGATTGCATTTTTGAAATTCACCAGCTGTGACAATCAGGCTTTAGTAGGGTGTATTCCAATTGCTGCTGTAGCTGTTCATTTAAACCTGAAATCATAAAAATTGGCCAGTCATCTCATAAGATGTATGGCAAAACATAGTGAATTTTCAAGAGTCTACGATAATTTTAAATGCCTGTACAAAAAGGGTTCAATTTGTCTACAAAAATAGGCTCCAGAAGTTGCAATTTTTGTAGTTGCATTTTTACATTTATTGACCAACCGGCGCCTTTATTCGAGATGGGCCCAATTTTAAATTTCTATGAGACTACCAGACGATAATATTTTGACTTGCCTCTCAAATATCCAAGTATCAAAACCCGAAAAAATCTAAGAAATCTTTTTCCGCCTAGATTGTTAAAATACATTTTTTCCAATTAGGATAATAGAAAAAAAACAATAATTTAAAAAATCTAATTTCAAGATTATCTCAAGCTTATCAATAATACGATGAAATAGATAAATATTTAGTTGATATAGATTTTTGTACTTTTATTCAACTTTGTCTTTATTTCTCTTGATTGAAAATCTAACATTCAGTTCCTTCAAGAATATATTTGATTCTAGACATAGTTTGATTATTTTAAATTGAAGGAAATGTTTTGTTTATTTAGACGTGTTTATACTACTTTCACTAGTACTGATTTTTAGCAGCATTCACTTACCTATCAGCACACAAATATACTTTCTCCCCTAGATAGTGACATACTTACACACAAAATTTATTTACGAGATTTAGACAAAACCAACTGCTATATTGAATGCAGGAACGTTTCTTTATTGTCATGTTTATAATCATGCATTATTTCGCTCTAATATTACAGTATCATTTCTTGTACAAAAAAATAACTTTTGTTTTGTAACAGTCATGGTACTCAAGTCAAAGAAATAAAATTCGTAGATTCTGTGTTTTCTTCATTAATTCACAGACTTTTCCACTACAAAAAGACACACGCATACACATATAAGGTTCGCTCAAAAACATTCTGAGCCACAAGCTGAAAAAAGAGAGCCAGAGCTGAATATTTTTGTTGTGGAAACACACAATACAACTGCTTATAAAACAAAAAAACTAATTCAGATTTCTGTCTTAATTTTTGTGTTAAGTGAACATCATACCAAGTTGAGAGGTGTGAAACAAAGTTAAAATTTGGGTGAGGCTTTGAACGTTTTGAATAACTTTTGAATATATATATATATATATATGTTTGATAAAATAATGTCGATATAATATTATTAGGAACCTTTCAAGTTTCCAGACGAGTGTTTTGGTTTTAGGTTTGAGTTGGTAGATGAATTTACCGAAATGGTCCCGAGCGTTTAAAACTTGAAAGGATCCTTATGAAATTATATAGACAAAATGTGTCTTTATTATTTAATTAAAAATACTAAAATGAAGGACTGCTGCCCAACTACATTCAGACACACACACATACACACATACACACACACACACACATATATATATATATATATATATATA
Organism: Sepioteuthis lessoniana; assembly: GCA_963585895.1. Classification (NCBI taxonomy): domain Eukaryota; kingdom Metazoa; phylum Mollusca; class Cephalopoda; order Myopsida; family Loliginidae; genus Sepioteuthis; species Sepioteuthis lessoniana. Next base: position 86,250,236 of record OY757919.1, on the reverse strand, counting down.
TATAATGCACAGACTCAGAAAACGGAATGTACTCCTCGGGTATTGAATATTCTGATTATTACTAACCAAGCTAAATAATTATTTTCAGAATTACAACACGATTAATACACTGGAGAAATTTTGATCTTCATAAAAAAACAAAAAACAAAACAAATAGAAACAAAAGACAAACGAAACAAAGCACAATTCTTTAGTTTTGTACTCCCTATATAATGGACTCGTCCTCCTCCATAAATACACGTCAACAAGAGC